>LZPO01076878.1:0-34186 GCA_001675575.1 Neotoma lepida
CACTCTAGTAAAGTCAATTCCTAAGCCATGAAGGTCATGACACATTCTTGTGAAGAATTCCTAGAAGAGTCCAGTGTTCTGGTCTGTTAGTGGCTGTCTTGGTTTCTCTTTCCATTGCTGTGATAAAATAATTTGAAGAGAGGTTAAGGGAGAAAGGTTTATTCTGGTTCACAGTTCAGGGGTACAGTGCATCATAGTGTAAACCCGAATACAGGACAGCAGGAGCTTAAAGCAGTTGGTCTCATATCATCCACAGCCAGGAATCAGAGAAAGATGAGGGAATGCTGCTTCCCAGCTCCCTTTCTCCACTTACCTTCCAGGATCCCTGCCAGAGAATGGCACCAGTCATAAAGGGAGAACATTCCAATCTCAAAACAATCAAGATAACTTCTCAAAGGCATGCCTGGACCACCATCTCCCAGGTGACTCTAGATCCTGACAAATTGACAATTAGCACTATCATCACAGTGGCCTTCTCTCCACAGTGTGTGTACAATATCACCTTTGTCCACAGTCCATCTCAGCATCATCCAGATGTCCTTGCCCACTATAGGACTTGAGGGACAAGAGCTGCTGATTAGATTGTAAGGCTCAAACTAGGTCTCTTGCATGTGTTAATCCTCCATTTCTCCTAGCCAGGATTGTCTCTTGTCTTCTATGCAACCCACAGGCTGACTGGTTAGCTAGGAAGTACGGTTAAATGTTAGACCCTTCACAGTTCTTGCAGCCTCCTTTCTTATTCTAGAATCTCAACCTTTGACCTGCACTATTAGTTTGTACCATACACTCTATATCCTAGCATCATTTCCTGTTTCATGGGCTCAGCCCTCATTTCTATACTTGCTCCCAAAAGAAGNTGTACTAAGCTAGCTCTCCTGTGATCACAGAAAAATAAAGAATCCTCTCAGGTGTGTGGGACAGGCCACAGATCACAGTGATATGTTTCAACTTACATGATGGTCCTCGTTATTTGATGGTGAGTGGTAATATGGTGGTTATTGTAAAAAGATTCAGAAAATATGTCTAAACTTGGTGTTAACAGCTTGAACTCTCTATAGATAGGCAGAAGAAATAGTCTAGATATTTGAAGTCCTAAACAGCTACTTTCAGGACACCATTGTCAGGCATACTTCATACTCAGTTGAATGACAGATTAGTTCATCTATATAATGAGAGGTAGAGAGGTGGGCTGTGTGTGTGTGTGTGTGTGATGTGTATGTGTTCTTGCTTGCCAACATGACTACATCTCAAAATAACTAAAATCCAAGCTCCTGAACACACACACATACATATACATGTATGTATGTATGTATGCATGTATCTGTCTGTCTGTATCTATACATCTACATCTATCTATCTATCTATCTATCTACCTCTGTCTCTATCTATCTAGCTATATATATATGTATATATATATACATATATAAATAGCTAGATATATAGAGACAGATATGTACATATATATATAGCTAGCTAGCTAGCTAAATAGATGGATAGATAGATATTCATCTATATCTATATATATAGTATATTTATGTATACATATATATAGCTAGCTGGCTAGATAGATAGATAGATAGATAGATAGATAGATAGATAGATAGATAGATATTCAGTTTTGTTTCTCTAGGGAATCCTGAGTAATACAATGGATGTGTGCAGGGGTGTGTGTGTGTGTGTGTGTGTGTGTGTGTGTGTGTGTGTGTGTGTGTGGTGTACTTGTGGAGGCCAGAAGAAAACGTCATGTATTTTTCAGGAGATATCCATTTGTTTCAAGACATGGTCAATCACCCACCTGTCTGGAACTCACCATATATGCTAGGCTTGCTAGTCAGTGGACCACAGTGATCCCCTGACTCTGTCTCCCAGCTTTAGGCACATGGATCCCCACACTGGGCTTTTTTTATTTGAATTCTGAGGATAGAACTCAGTTCCTCATGTTTGCAAAGCAGACACTGTACAGATGGAGTCTGGGTAGCCATTTTCTATGTCATTGAAGCTAATAGTCATTCAAATAGGCACCAAGCTATCCTGGCTGTATACAGAAGAACAAATAGAGTTCTNTCTAATCTCTTCCATGATTTCTTGAAGGGTGGATAATTATGAGCTTCGTGGCATATGTATTAATGTTGTAAAGCCACTGACATTTTAGCAAGTTTGCAGAATATATAGCTATTTTACGAAGTTTAGAAAAAATTATTTATTTGTATGCTGTTTGCATGTATGTGCATGTGTGTGTGAATGNGTATGTGTGTATATGTACATGGGCATGTGTATCCATTTCTGTGTACGTGCATGAACATATGGAGCTCAGAGGACAATGTGAAGGAGTCANTCCTCTCCTTCCACCATGTCATCCTGGGAATTAAGCTCAGGTCATCAGCATTTGCAGCAAGCTCCTTTACTTACTGACCCATCTTGCCTGCCCCTGAAGTCTTTAGTTAGTATCATTTATCCCTAGTTTTCAGCACCAAATCTGAAGATTTAACTTTTAGTTTACATAAAAGTGTCACCATCTCCTGTGAATATGTTCTAGGTTTTTGTTGCTAAGAAGCCAGAATCAAGTTTTCCTATGAACCTGAAATTGTTAATGAAACCCTGATCCAACTAGAGAATCTTTTTAAAATGCTTGTTTCTAAGTTCTACTATGTCTATTCCATTTAGTTGGTTGCTGATGTTTCCTTGTGTTTTTTTTAANCTCACTATTTTATTACAACATGAGGCAATAACTAACAAAATATTTTTTTAACTTATAGATTTAATGTTTCAAATATGTAGAATTCAATTTAGGANTAGTATATGGTAAAAATCTAAGTTTTTCCAAGAACACAGCTATGTTTTCTAACATGGTTTAGGAAATCTTCTATTTCTTTGCCTCATTTTGCTTGCTTTCCTGAAATTTAAATGTTGTCCTTCCAAATCTCAATTTTGTATGTCTGACCGGGTTTCAGGACACCCTGTTTTCACAGTACTTGAGTTTCAATAGGTGTAGAGGTGTTAGGATAGCTATGACAAGGTCTCCTTTGATGAATGCCTGTTTCTAAATGTGTCTGCCCATGCTCTGTTTTTCAGAAATGTTCTAGCATATGTTTTTCAGTTTCTGTCATCAGGTGTTGGGCTATGCAGAGCCTGATGTTCTAGGTATAGAGAAACATGGTGTACTTATTGGCCGGACTTGAGTCCCACCTTCTAACCCTCAATCATCATCTCAGATGACTTAATGTGAGATCTAAACAGGGGATTTGACAGGTAGAGTGTGATTAGTTTAGGGTAGGGAGAAACTAGGATTCTCTTACTCCCAAAAGCAGGGGTGGCTATGCAGTTTTCCACATTAGGAGTCTGGGAGAGAAGTCTAAATTGTAGCTTCTAGGAACTGGAGAGGTAGCTGAGTGCCTGAGAGGTTATACTGCTCTTGCAAAGGACCTGAGTTCCATTCCCAGCCCCAAGCGGGAAGCTCACTATTTTCTGCATGTCCAGTTCCAGGTCATTCATTGCCCTCTTGGGGACTCTGTGCACACGTGTGTACACACACACACACACACACACACACACACACACACACACTTTATTTTAACTTTGGCACAGGGGCTGTGCTAAATCTACTGCAATTTCAGCCAACAACTGTGACTCCACAGTTACCAGGCTGATTCTCTAGCAGTGACCTGGTTGCTCAGGCTGCAGCCTGGCAGGAATTCTGTTCCCACAGGCATTGGCCATGTCTCTGCCACTAAAGGTAGTTTTAACTAAATCTCTATCATTCTATTTATAAGGAAGACTCGAGGTTTAAAGGCTGTGGTGAAAACCTGAGATCTCAGGGAAGCTGAGTAGTAGCTAGCTAACCCTCTCTCCCTGCTAGTGTCTTCAAAAGACCCACTTCAGCTCTCTTTTATACCAGAAAAGGCCAGGGTACTCCAAATCCCTCTCTACTACTTCATGTGTCTCTCTGTCTCTCCCGGAAGCCCTTTGATTCTCTATGATTACTTTCTATCAACTGGTTGCTAACTCAGCCTCTTGACTCAAGGTTAATTTTATTTAATC
The DNA here is from genome assembly GCA_001675575.1 of Neotoma lepida. Taxonomy (NCBI): domain Eukaryota; kingdom Metazoa; phylum Chordata; class Mammalia; order Rodentia; family Cricetidae; genus Neotoma; species Neotoma lepida. The sequence goes on from LZPO01076878.1 coordinate 4,039, forward strand.
AATGCAAAGGCAAACTCAGGGTTCCCAGTGTGATTGAATATCCCCCAACACACACACACACACACAAAAAAAAAAAAAACCACACACACACACACAATTAAAAATAAATCTTTAAAAATGGTAATATTCAAGAAAGAACCTGTAGGTACAAGTAAACTTCACATGCCATTTTTAGCACTGCTTTGCTCCATGGTTGATTTGTATGATGAAATTATCTTACTGACCTTATCCTAGTTACCTAAAGCATCCTATTAGTTTATAAGAGAAATAAATTAGAACCAAATGAGTGTCTGGAAATCCTCAAGGACTGTGCTTCTTAAACTTGAGTCCCCAAAGTCACCTGACGAAGTTACTAAAATGTGGATTGTGATCTCCCTGATGCCCCCCACATTCATAGCTCAGAGGCCTCAGATGGAGAAATTTGCATTTCTAGTAAGTTCAGGTGACTATACTGTTGGATCAGGTAGTACACTGTAAGAAACACTTCTGTCACTGAACCTCCCTAGTGCTGGCATTACAGCATAGGCAGACTGTGCCTGGAGTTTCGCATGGATTCTAGAGCTATGAACTCAAGTTTTCGTGCTTGTGTGACAGGTAATTTTGACTGAGCAATCTTCCTAGCCTTGGTTGTTTACAAAGATCATAGCTGGGCTCCTCATTAGACAGACTGAATCAAGATTTTTGACAGTGGAGTGTTTCTAATGAAACAAAAGTAACCAGTAGCCATAATTCCTGAGGTGATGAGAATGCACAGTGGGGCTTGGTCCCCTTCTATGAGAACATGACACANATGCAGAGTCCTGACCTGAGAGTGAATATGTAGGGATAGGGACAGAAGGTCAAACACATGTAGTGACCTTGTGAGCAGGTATGAGTTAGGAGATGCATTTCACTTTTTTGTGAGTTTTCAGTTAACCGGTTTGGATATCACATTAGTGACTGAGTCACTAACAAACCCCTAGATGCTTCAGGCTGGGTACCACATCCTGATCTGCAAAGCACTGGAGTATCTGTGAAGACACAGGGCTGGGCTAAGTGAAGCAGTGGGAAAGGTAAGTGGATTTGAAGTAGGATAGAAGAGGACAAGGGAAGAGAAAGAAACCCTTTACCTCAAAACTGACTTGCGTTTCCTGTTGACTGAGAGTCCAGAAACTTAAGTGATAAAGCCGAGGTTGCCTGAAGAGAGGGCTTATGTTCCTGAAGACATCTCCAGCAAATGTTTAAAACCACAGTGAATTCTGCTTGTCCAATGCCTGAATACTTGTGACCTTTACTTTAATCACATTTCTCTCTTCTCTTATCCTTAAATCCAGACACTACATCTCATAAAAACCTCCTTACAATTCATATTTACAAAGGAAAATTGTTCAAGATAAACAAGTAAAATAGAGCACATGTTTTTACACTTTAAACTTTATTGAATTTAAAACTTTGCTTAAACTTTAAACCTTGTTGTAGATTACATTGCTTGAGCAAAGCAACTTGGATTTTTTTTGTGTGTGTGCCTGTGTGTATGTGTGTGTTGTACATGTATCAACGGTACAACCTTTCCTCTTAAGTCTTCACTCTTTTCTTCCTTTTTGTCTTTATTTCATGTATGTATGTGTTTATGCATGTGCAGTGTGTGCACATATGTGGACTCAGAGTTCACTTCTTTGACCAGGAGTTCACTCCTTTGTCCACTTCCTCACGCTAGGAGTCCAGCTGACCTCTGCATCTAGTGTTTTAAATGGGTTTTGTGGATCTGAATTGTGTGCCATGTACTTTGCTGATTGAGCCGTCTTTCATGAATTTGTCCTTTGCTATGTAATCTCCCTGAGCACTTAATCCCAGATGTGTGTTATTGCTCATCTCCACTTAAGAAATTCACTAGCAGTGCTTCATCCTGATTCATTCTAGAATTCTTTTCTGCAGTGTAATCAAGCATGTGAGTTTACCTGTGTTGCAGTCCCTGTTTGGGGAACTCCACAGGCTACTGGCAATTAGTACTGGTTTATGTCTCTATCACCATTAACAGATCCACGAAATCATCTGAGTGAATGGAGGCTTATGGGCTCACATCCAAAAATTGTTTAGGAATTCAAACATCAGTAAAGACAAGAAAATATGGGACTAGTCCCCTGTCGGGAAATTTCCTTAAAGTCAATAGGTTTCAGACATTTTCTGAGATTTTAGAGAAAGCATGCAGTTTTGACAAGAATGGCCTAAATGGAATATATGATTTCCACATGATTGAGAAGGCAAGCTTGTGCAAAGAAAGGGAAATACATCTTCTAGAGACATCCTAATGGAAACCTAGAAGGATTCCATAAAAGCCTATGGGCTTTCAGCATTTTCTTGGTTGTCTTAATTGAGAATATAGTGATTTAAATATGAATAGGAATGGCCCCCATAGACGAATGTGTGCAAATTCTTGGACTATAGGGAGTGGCACTATTAGGAAGTGTAGCCTTGTTGGCATAGGTGTGGCCTTGTTGGAGGAAGTGTGTCACTCTGGAGGACAGGCTTTTAGGTCTCACATGCTCAAGCTATGCCCATTGTGTCACACAGTCTCCTAATGCCTTTGGATCAAGATCAAGGCTCCTTCTCCAGCACCATGTCTGCCTGTATGTTGCCATGTCCTGCCATGATGATAGTGGACTAAGCCTCTGAAACTGTAAGCCAGCCCCAGTTAAGTGCTTTCCTTTATAAGAGTTGCTGTGGTCATGGTTTCTCTTCATAGCAAGAGAATCCCTAACTGAGATGGAGAACATTGTTAATATAGTCTTCAGTCATCATCAAAGAAGTGTCTAGTGGACAGCTGTTAGCTCAGAAACTCACAACTAGTCAAAGTGTAGAGATTCAGAGTCTTTGCAGGGTCAGTTTGAATGCAGCATCTGTATCACATCCTCCTCTAAGGACCATAGAGGAAGAAGGTGGAGAAAGATTATAAAAAAGAGAGGTGGGAAACACCAAAGCAAAATAATGTCTTCTGGACATAATAGGGCTAATGCATTTAGTAATTCACTGCAGCTGTTGTTGCTTACCCGAGACCTGTACAAACACAAGCTAATTAAAAATTCCACTATAGAGGGAAGTGGAGCTCAAGAGGACCCACTCCCAAGCAAAGGAGCTATTGACAGTTGATGGCTGTTTGGGAAGGGAGAATCACTTTTATTCAGAGGTGTGACAACTGGTAGATCACCCATGTACAGTGGATAGCCCATGTCTGTATAGGCAGCCACATGGCTCCAAAAGAGGTCACAAACCTGGGAAGTTGGGCATGTGTCTGGGAGGAGATGGAAGCAGGTGGGGATGGATATGATCAAAATACAATGTTTGCATGTATGCAATGAAATTCTTGAAGAATCAATCATATTATATATTTTTAGAAAATTAAAAGACTAGAACTCAGAATTAAACTGGTCCTGTAGAGCATGTTTTATGAGCAGGCTGGTGATCAGGGGAGCTTTCATCAACACAGGCACCAGTTTCATTTAATCATCTAACCATATGCCCTACACACATTTCAGCTTTCATCATTGGGCTGACTTTTATTTGCAAAACACCATTCTGAAGGTGAATGTCTAAGTGATGGTGTCTATCAGATTCTGTGCTCTATAAATACCAAGTGCATTTTCCCAAAGTACCCTCTCCCAGGTCCATTCCTTCAAAGTGAGCATTGGACAAGGATTTCATTCTTTAGGAATTTCAGGCAGGGACCATTTTCTGGCTGGTTTTGCAGCCCCTGTTCCTGGTGCAGTCCTCTAGCATTGTGGTGAAATAGTTCCCTAGACTCAGGATAAATCAACTATGCCTGGAAATCTCACCTAGGAGAGCTGAGTGAGTAAAGTTGGAACCATCTCTCTGTTTCACTGCCTGCTACTGCTCCTCATTGCCTTCATGATTTCATTGGGGGAGAGAGAGAGAGACACAGAGAGATCATTACTTTAATGACTTGAGTATTGTGGCTGTTACTATCAATTGTTGATTTGATAGCTTCTAGAAGCATCTATGATATAAATCTCTTGGCTTATCTATGAGGGAGTTTCTAGATTGGGTTAACTAAGGTAGGAAGACTCTATTCCATGACTTAGGGTTTTGGACTGAATAAAAACAGGAAAAAGCCTAGCACCAACATTAATCCCTCTCTGCTTCCTGACATTGTTTGTACTATGACCAGTTGCCTCTTGACAGATCTTTCCTACCATGACAGACTGTGAGCTAGAATAAACCCTTTCATCCTCAAGTTGTAAGATATTTTGTCACATAATGAAATAGCAACTAAACAAAATAGCGACTTCAAAGAAATANGTACCTTTGTTTTAGTTTTAGAACCTGTGTTGTGTCCTGGGGTGTTTTGAATGAAATGTTCTGCAGAGATAGAGGTATTTGAATCCTTGGTCCCCATGTAGTGATGCTGTTTGGGGGTGTTATGGAGCCCTTAGGAGGTACAGCATTGATGGAGGCAGCATGCATTGGGTGTGGGCATTGAGGGTTTAAAGCCTTGCTCCACTCCCAGTTCACTCTCTTTGCTTCAGGTTTTGGTTGAAGATGTGCTGCTCTTTCAGCTTCCTGTTCTGGCTGCCTGCTGCCATGCCTTCCTCACCATTATAGAATTCCCCCCTTTGGAACCATAAGCAAAAATAAAGTCTCTCTTCTATAATTCATTTTTGGCTATGGTCTTTTATCACAGTAACAGAAAGTACTTGTATATGTCCTTATTTATACCTAGTTACACAGAATTAGTCTAGCAGATGTAATAGACTTAAGTATCTTGAGATGAGACCATCCTGTATTACACAGATAGGCTTAATTTTCGTTTGAAGTGTCCTTTTAGGGCAGAGAATATGGAAATGGCCTGTGAGGATAGAGGCAGAGAGAGCAGTGTTGCAGCCACAAGCATAGGAATTCCTGAAGTCTTAGAAGCTAGGGGAGGCATGGAACATAATCTCCTCTAGATCCCTGTGTGAACCTTTCCTGAGAAGATGTGAACAAGTGTCCATGCACCCCAGATAGGTCACTAATGACAGAAAAAAAAAAAGAATTCTACCCCAGATCAGCTTGGTGAATTGAGGAGTGAAACCTGTCTGCTTACAGAAGCATGGGCAAGCACATCATCAGAAAAATTTCTTCCTCTCAACATTAGCTGTCTGTATATCCTTAGGGAGAGCTAGGCTCTGTAAGCCCCTCTACCTTGTAATCCATAACTGCTTATTCATCCCTTGGGAGGGTTGGGGGCTCGTTAGCCACTCCCTCTCTCAGCTCTGGTGCAGGTAATCACAGCTGCTGGGAGTTCAAAAGTGCAAAGCTCATGTCATACCCAGAGGACAACATTCCACAGTGCACTTCCATGGGGGGCTGGTCCAGATGACACACTCATGTTGGATTTCAGTCCTTCAAGGTTACGAATAAATAAGCTTTGTTTCTGAAGTCACTGAGTTCGTGGAAATTTGTCTTAGTGGTTCCCCCTTCTCCAATGAACACACCTGGGAGAATATACAAGGGAAAGAAGAATGGCAGGTCTCTATACTCTTCTAAAGGTCCTCGTGTGTATTTGTTTATACACATTCCTTCTATTTTTCCAAGGAGACTTATGCAAACAGGTTCTGAACCACCTCTCCATATACCAGGACCTGTGTCACTTCTATCTTAACTGTGAGTATAAATGAAGTCGGTGGAGCCTGAAGCCAGGGGAGTTCTCCCTCACTGGTTGATGAGGAGTTGTGTTGATGTGCAGGACTGCCATCAAGTCTTTAAATTAAAACAAGCCCCTGCGGACTACATGAAATGTTAGACATCACAGAGAACATTTGAACTGGGAATCCCTGTACATCAGCCTTTCTGTGTAGTGAATAATGTCAATTTCTTATCTCAAAAAACGGGTACCAGGAAAGACTGGGTCTCTTGGGGAGGAATCCCAGGTTCTCTGGTTTCATTTTCCAGCGTTCTGGTTGATGTTATGACAGTTAACATAGTACCACTTCTGACTGGTATGCACACTCCCTGTATTAGTTAGGTTCTGTATTGCAGTGACAAAATACCCAGCAAGAAGAAACTAACAGAAGGAAGAGTTTATCACAGTGTGAGGGTGGAGTCCACCTTGGTATCCAGAGCTTGAGGCAGCTTCTCACATGACATTCACAGTCAGGAAGCAAAGAAACGGAAGCTGGTACTTAGCTCACTTCCTCCTTTGTATTTATTCCAAGTCACCAGCCTGTAGAATTGTGTGGTCCGCATTTAGGAGCATGTCTTCCTGACTCGATTACCTCAGCCTGGAAACTCCCTCACAGACGTGCCCCGAGGCGTCCCTGAGTGATTTTAGATCAGCGGCTCTCAACCTTTGGGTCTCAACCTCTTTGGCAAACCTCTATCTCCAAAAATATTTACATTACCATTCATGACAGTAGGAAATTACACTTATGAAGGAGCAATAACAATAATTTTATGGTTGAAGGTCATCACAGCATGAGGAACTGTATTACTGGGTAGAAGCATTAGGAAGGTTGAGAACCACTGCTCTAGAGCCCCTAAAGTTGACATTAATCTTAACTATCACAGGCACTGTGGAACAATTACTTTTTTCTCTCTCTTTCAAATAATATTAAGTAAAAGCTTCAGAGACAGCATAGGTTGGGATGTTTTTCCTACCCCATAATGCATAGTGCTATTTAGACAAAGGCCTGTGTCTTCTGTGCTAACAAATGAACTAATCTCAGTATGAGATTCCATTTCTGCACTTCCCTGGGTTCCAAGCAAGTGAGCAGCCTAACCAGATGACATATAGGTGAGTCCCCTGAGCTGAGTGACTCAGTCACTCAGTTATATAATATCTGACTCTTGCTGTAGCCCTACAGATGAGGAAATATTCAGAGCTAAGAGTTGGAAGGAGGGGGAACCAGCCACTGAGAATCCTCTAAAACCTCTAGAAGAGAAAGCAACAAAGACCAGTGTAAAACCCTGCAAAGAGAAGGAAGCTTAGCCGGAGCAAGTCCGGGGCCCAAAGTACAGAGAACACCCTGAGAAATCTGTGTCCTGATACAGTTTAGAAGGTAAAAAGTGACAGCCCTGGGGCCAGATCCAACCTGAAGATACACTTTAAAAATATTCCACTAATATTTAAAAGTAAGGATGTTTCTGTGAGACTATGGTGATTTTCATCTTCATCTTGAATAGAATTTGGAAATTCTCACAGCATTCGGCTTGCAATCATGTATTTCTAGAGTCAAGGGCAGGGTTTCCACCTCAATGGAGAAGAACTGTCTAACAGAGTGTGTTGCAAGTGTGTGGGGGAGGGCGGTCTGCTCCGCAAGGAGCATTTGTACTTAAGTGAGTAGAACATTCATGATTTAAAAGGAGGGAATAGTAGAAATTCTGTGTTCTCAGAACTGGATGTGAAGTTCTAAAGTTAATGTTAATTTTAGCTGTTCTCTTTTCTCCCGTTCTGTGGCTTACTCTAATTACTAACTTGGTGTAGAAAACTTATGATGGTAGCTTGTTAACACAGTACCACTTCTGATCGGTTTGCAAGCTCCCTGTAGTAGTTTCCTTGTTGCAGAGACAAAATACCTGACAAGAAGCAATTAAGGAAGTAAGGGTTTATTTTGGCATGTTTAAAATGGAGATAAATATAACGCTTAACTCCTAGGGTTGTAAAGTCTGCTTAAGACAGCTGATGATAGGTAAATAGCACAACACCTGGAATATATTGATCATCTAAATATCCCCTATTCATATGATTATTGTTCCTTTAAAAGATGATTTTTCTTCTTGCCAGTGAAATTATCAATTGGAAGTTTCCAGAAAACAGGAAGTTTCTGAATGATTTGGGTGACCACAATGACTGCAAATAATAGAAAAGTTGTTTACTGCAATACCACAGTAGCCCTTGAAAAAAAATGGAAAGTGTTTAAAGTAATTGCTTGCTAAACTTCTGTATGGCTGCAGGAAAAAAAAAATATGTTCCATTTTTCCAGCAGGAAAGTGGCTGTTAAGGAGAGTAAAGAGNGCTAGGGAGTTAAAACAGTGCACCTGTCTGATCGGCCCAGAAATAAGGTTAACCCTTCAGTGGATGCTTCTGTTTGGGCTGGAGTGTATTCTTTTTCCTTAAGGAAAATAAGTTAACGATGGCTTATAGGTGGCTGGAACGGTGACTCCATGATTGCAAGCACATTCTGTACTTGTGGAAGACAGAAGTTCAGTACTTAGCATCTCTGTTGGGCATGTCTCAGACAACTGAAACCTACACACATATATATGCACACAGACACATATATATAAACATAATTGAAAATAAAATTTGAAGAAGATGGCTAATGTAACAAAAACAGTACCCTGTCTTCTCCCATTCTTTGCCATTTGCCCCAGATCCATTTCCTCAAAAATGTAACTTCTTTTCCTGCTAGTCTACTTTTTGACAAGACTGTTCCTGGCACATTCAGTTTACGTAATTAAGTACGTTCAGTGGTTACCTTTTACATCCCAAGGTGAGGCCCTCCATAGGATCTAATTATATCTTTTCCACTGCAAACAAGATGTTCCACAGAAGCTATAGATCAGGGCTCATTATGAAGCATCTCATTATTTTTAATGAGTAATTCCATTATTTCTGGTTCTTCTGAGAGCAGGTCATAATTCTGTCAAAGAAAAAAGCTTGTTAAACTTTGGTGGCCAGAAACATGACTTTCAGTCAAATTTAGCAGCACTGCTTATTAGGTTTAACGACACAATCTCACAGGTTTATGAGAGCTTCATAACGGTGTCTTGATGCAGGATGCATACTTCCATCTAAAGAATAATTAGATATGTGGTGATCTACTATAATTTGCATACTGTGTCTCTGAAACTTCTTTCAATATGAGTTGGTTTTAGTAAGCATTCTCATATTGAAAACCAAAGAAGTAGTGAAAACATTTCCATTGTATATGTGTTAGTGAATCTAACGATAGCGCTAGGACTTGGGGGCAACTTCACAGTCCTGTTTTCTCTATAAACTCTGTGACACATCTACTGTTTACATTTAAACAGTTTGTTCAAAATATCATGAGCATGAGATTAAAGGCATAGAAAGAAAGNAAAGGGACCAATAGTCTCTTTGTAGAGAAGGGAGATGGTGACTTGCAGAGGGTAAGGAAGAAGGAAGATAGAAGAGGAGGGAAGGAGATCCAGTCCAGAGGAGTCTTCTAGAACTGGATCATAAGTTTAAAGCTGCTATGGACATGTCTCCATCATAGTGTTCATATGGATTTCCAGGAGTGAGAGAAGGACCACATAAAATAAGACAAGAAATGAAGCACTGTATCATCTTCCCCTATGTCACAATTTCACATACAGATGTTTTATTTGTAGAGCAGTTGCTATGCACTGTGGCTGGAAGTTTCTCTACCACCTGCCTATTCCCAAATACCCGGTAGTCACTTCTTAAACAATTGACCCCAAGGCTTAATATTACTTATAAATGTTCAGCCGGTAGCTCAGGCTCATTACTAACTAGCTCTTACACTTAAATTAACCTATAATTCTTATCTATATTTAGCCATGCCTTGGTACCTTTTCTCAAATCGATATTCTCATCTTGCTTTCTCTGCATCTGGCTGGCAACTCCTGACTTCGCCCTTCCTCTTCCCAGAATCAATCAACATTTTATTAAACCAGTTTGGCTGACAAATCTTTACAGTATACAAGAGCATTGTCCCATAGCAATGCACAATGTGTTTATTGATAAGGAATAAAACCAAAAGGCAGCTTACAATGACAGAAAGTGAGCTAGTGCTAGGGCTCAGTTGGTGGAGTAGTTGCCAAGCATGCATGGAACATTGGAGTCAATCACAAAACCAAAACCAGGTGTGATTGTGCACAGCTTTAATCCCAACACCCCACAGCTAAAGAGAAAATGAGAAGTTCAAGGTCATCTACCACTACATAACAAGTTTGACACCAGTGTGTGTGTGTGTGTGTGTGTGTGTGTGTGTGTGTGTGTCTGTGTACACAGGGATGTATTGAACTTAAACCTTAGTTTAGCTCATATTTCTATTCCTGTAGCATTTCATAACAAAAAAGAAATAATTATAGTACCTACCTCCTATAATTTACAAACAATTTCTTTACTTTTTTTTTTCATTTCTATGTGTGTATGCATGTAGAGATCAGAGGATTATCTTCAGGAGCCTGTTGTCTTCTTCCACTAAATGAACTCTGGAGATTGAACTTAGATTATCAGCCTTAGCAATAAGTCCTTTTACCCACTGAACCATCTTGCCAGCATTCTTCTAAGATTGTCTGCAAAGTCTAAGCAAAAGAATGAATGGAATCACCCACGCCATGTGTGATGGGTGGTGACTAGAAATTGTATAAAGCAGAATGAGGGAGAATGAGTAAATGAGGAAGTAGACAATTACAAGAGAAGTCACCTTAGAACAGCTTAATTTGATGGTGCTTCCTCATAGAGAATAATATTCTTGAAATAATGAACTAATGACTCTAGAACTAAGAGTCATTCAGCTTATGTGGTCAAATCTATTTAAAAGAAAGGAGAAATGGAAAAATAGATATAGAATCAGTGTAGGCGAAAGTTTGTCCAGTCCCATCCGGCTCCTGTGGCTGCTTAGACCCAAGTAAACACACAGAGGCTTATATCATTTTTAAACTATGGCCGTGGCAGGCTTCTCGCTAGCTAGCTCTTACATCTTAAATTAACCCATTTTATAAATCTGTGTTGCCACGTGTTCCACGTGGCTTTACCTGTGTGTCACCATATGTTGTTCTCTAGATGGCAAAATGGTGTCTGCCTCCGCTCTGCTTTCTGCTTCTCTCTCCCTAGTTCGAATGTCCTGCCTAACCTTATTCTGCCTCACCATTGGCCAAACAGCTTTATTTACCAACCAATCAGAGCAACACATTTTCAGAAAGACATTCCCATCATTTCCCCTTTTCTTTCTTTTTAAAAGGAAGGTTTTAACTCTAACATAGTAATATTATATAAAACACAACAGTTATCTAGCAAGAATTACAGTTACAATATCTAGTCTATTTGTGTTTGGCAAAATTAAAGAAAATATTTTATCTATCNTATATTTGAGTCTAAAGTTTTATATCTAATTTATCTTTTATNACAACCAAGGAAAAATATAACTATCTAGTCTTCAACTACATCAAAGACCTCAGAAGGATATAATACTACCTAAGTAAACAGGAAGAATATTGTAAGCAACTTTTAAAAATCTAGAATGACAGAGACAGTTGGCTACCTGGACAGTCACCCAAAGTTCTTCTGTAATGTTGGGGCATCCATTCTTCAGCCTACAGGTCTAGAGTCTCTTAGTCACTTTTTTTGTGTCCTGTAGAACGTCTGCAGTCTCTTTTGAGAAGCAGGAACCTGAAGGACCATCTTGTCTTGCAAAGTTCAGTGGTCACCTATGGGTCCTGCATGTCCAGTTTACATAACATTTTTTCAAGCAGTCCAGGCAAGAACAGTTTTTTTTGTCCAAATGGCTATTTTTGCCAAGAAGATAAACTCCATATGCAGTGTCTTCGATGCTCATCTTTTTCTTTGAAGTAAATCGGTGCTGCCAGGAGCAGACGTGTCTCACTATCCAGAAAGTTTTTAAAACATTTTAAATGCCATATTCTGTAGGTCTTTGAAGTATTTGAAGTTTGCCTACCTAACTGATATATATCTATATATAACTAGAAAACTTAACATGACTATAAGTTTGATTATCACAAAAGAATAATCATTAATCTGTATTTTTAATTATCCATTACAATTTAAATGAATTACATAAACATAATACCTTAAACGGGAGTAGAAATCTACATATAGTATAATAAAATTAACTTTAATTTGTGTCAATAAACTAAAATCTATACCAATGTAAAACATTTTAAACAAGTTGCTCTTTAAAAGTAGATTCAACAATCTACCCTTTTATCCTATCATATCTATATCCTACATTTCTATATCCTATCCCCCTTTCTTTTTTTAGAAAGAGATTGACTATGTTTAACCAACAATCTAAACAAAGACATATATCCATAATCCATTTTTTTGGGAATGTGGGTGTAGTGTTCTAGGCTACTTCCTGCTGATAAAGGGAGTGCTGTATTCTTATGGGGATCCTGAGAAAATTAAGAATTACGGTCAAGTCCTGACTGGAGTAGCTGTATTGTCTTGAAGCCAATTTGGATGTTGGATAATCTGGGCCATCGTGTCATCGGAGACCTTTCAGGGGGTCTTGGCTGATCAAACCTGATCCATCTTAACCTAGAACAAATCCATAGCCTCTTGCTTTCTGTGGAAACAAAAGCAGAGCTTGCTTTCCAAAGTATCCTTAGACATAAATTTTGAAATCGAGATACCTTTAAAATCTATATATTGATTTAACTCAGCAGCTTTTACAATTGAATGTCTCTCTATAGTCAAAAAATCCCAAAGACAACACAATCCAGATTCTCTGTGTAATATCCATCTTTACGTGGCTTATTTTTTTATATATTACCTTTACTGTTTCTTTAAAGACTTTATTTTTTTAAAACTATTTTTTTTTTTTTTGGTTTTTCGAGACAGGGTTTCTCTGTGTAGCTTTGCGCCTTTCCTGGAACTCACTTGGTAGCCCAGGCTAGCCTTGAACTCACGAGATCCGCCTGCCTCTGCCTCCCGAGTGCTGGGATTAAAGGCGTGCGCCACCACCGCCCGGCTTAAAACTATTTTTTAATATAACTGCATATACTCTTTTTTCCCCCAAGCCTACGTACATTTTTAACACACATTGTAAACCATTTAGTCTTATTACATCTGAATCTGTGTTATTGTGAATCTATTGTTTTAAACTGCAGGGGGTAGGACAGAAGTGGCAGTCTTTGCTGTGACTCCACCCACTTTAGCTTTTTAATATGGCAGGGACACATTTAACGCCAGTCTGGTGAAACCATGCTCACTGCTGACTCTGGGAAACAGTGGGTCTGTGCCTCCAATCAAGCAGTGTGTAGCTCAGAAACCTTTTTTTTTAACTAGCAAAAGCTAAATCCACCACACAGAGTACTATGTGGCTTGCAGACGTCACTGTGTATCACAGTGGGAATCTGCCATGGTGCGCTCAAGCCTGAATGTTGTGGCATCTCACGGCCCGCATGAGACATGAAGTAGAAAGCTGCTTTTAGCTTAATTTTAGAATTTGTTTTTAAGTTTTCTCAAGTTTTAGGTGGGAAGTTTTGCCCCACGTTGGGCACCATTTGTAGGCGAAAGTTTGTCCAGTCCCATCTGGCTCCCGCAGCCGCTTAGACCCAAGTAAACACACAGAGGCTTATTTAATTTTTAAACTATGGCTGTGGCAGGCTTCTCGCTAGCTAGCTCCTACATCTTAAATTAACCTATTTTATAAATCTGTGTCGCCACGTGTTCCACGTGGCTTTACCTGTGTGTCACCATATGTTGTTCTCTAGATGGCAAAATGGTATCTGCCCCTGCTCTGCTTTCTGCTTCTCTCCCTCTAGTTCGAATGTCCCACCTAAACTTATTCTGTCTCACCATTGGCCAAACAGCTTTATTTATCACCCAATCAGAGCAACACATTTTCAGTAAGACATTCCCATCAAATCAGGATACAAGAATATTTAAGCACTAATTTTCATCTATCTATCTATCTATCTATCTATCTATCTATCTATCTATCATCTATCATTTATCTATCTTGGGGGGTGTGTGTGTGTGTGTGTGTGTGTGCATATGTGTGTGTATGAACACAAATGTGTACTTATGTGCACATGTATGCAGAGGTCAAAAGAAAGTACTGGGTGCCCTCCTCTGTCACTCTCCATCTCTGATTTATTCCTTTGAGGTAAGGTCTTTCTCCCTGAACCCAGGGCTCAGATTTCGCAGCTAGACTTAAGTCAGCAAGCCCCAGCTATCATCTTCTCCCCCCTCCACTTGGGTGAACAGGATGTCTGTCTGTTAAGCATTGTTTTTGTCTCAAAACTTTGTGGAAACTGTTGGAAAACAGGACTTTTCATGTAGGCAGGTGATACTTTGAGGCCTTCTATGGATCAGAAGTGCTCAACAGACCGGCAAGATTAACATGTAGAAGTTTAGTGGTGATTCTTTATGCACATAAAATTGCATATTTAAATAAAGATTTATTTTTATTTACATGTATGTTGTGTGCTTGTGTGGGGGTATGTGCTTATGAGTGCGGGTATCCATGAAGGCAAGAAGAGGGCATGAGATCCCCTAGGGTTGGAGATGGAGGTGGTTGTGAGCCTCCAGACATGAGTGCTGGGAAATCTGCACTGCTTTGCAAGAGCAGTAAAAACTCTTGCCTACTGAGCGGTTCTCCAGCCCCTAGACTGTTTCTTTTCAGATGAAGATGATGATACAAAGGATCTTACAAAAATTTGCAATCTAAGTAATTCTATTTATGTTTCCACTTTACCTGATGGTCACTAACAGATATTTAAATAGAACTGAATTTTCACCAGCTTTTAAAAATTCAAACTCAAATAACATGAAATGGGCATTTGTTCTTTACTATGTGTTAAATGAGTACTTTTCATTTCACCATTCCTAACAAGTCATAATTCAGGTTTGCTGTTCAAAATATTAATATGTTGGTCATTAGTTGGTATTATTTCAACTTTTTAAATTGCTTAAATAAATCCTGGCTGTCAACTCTATATACTAATTATTTTCAGTGCTTTTTTTCGTCTTCTCTATAATTTAAAGTCATAAAGTAAAAATAATTTAGTTCTTTATGCATAGTTTGAGACCAACCAAATGTTGGAAGGCAAGGTGTAATTAGTACTTATTGCTTTTGCCAAATAACATATTTCTAAATCTGATAAAGCTTCTTTGTGTGTGATATGTGAGACCAACACATTGAACAGTTCCTGGATCAGACATGTGAACATGTAACAAGTAGTTAAGCTTCCTGAGTTTTTATTCATGTGGAACCAATTTGGGCTAAAGAGCTCACACATCAATTTGTTCTATGAATATTCTTTAAATCTCTGCTAGTTCCAAGACAATATACTCGCTTCTATAAGACTTATAAATATGTGCAGCATTTTAATTATTTGCCATTTAAAAAACTGTTATTTGAAAATTTTCATACACGTGTACAATGTGTCTTGAGTATATACCACCCTCCCTCCCTCCATCCAGTTCCCTCTAAGTATTCCCAGTGCATCTCCCTCCCTATTTTGTGTTCTTTTTTGCTGTTGTTGTTTGTTTGTTTGTTTGTTTTATTCCTGTTCCACCTGAGTCCAATTAGTATATGGGTGTGGGGTCATCCACTGGAACATGGCAATCTACCGATAGCCACACTCCTAAGGAAAAGTAACTCTCATTTCCCCAGAAACCATCAGCTGCCAATGGTCCTCGGCCAGGGTTAGGGCCTCAGGGGCAGCATGCTGAAATTTTAAATTATTTTTGTATGTCTTGAAATTAAAATATAATTACATTGTTTCCCTGCTTCCTATTTTTCCCTGCAACCTCTCCCATATACACCCTCTTTCTCTCTCTCAAAATCATGATGGTATCATTTTCCTTAATTATGTGTATGTATATATATATGTACATACATATATGTATGTGTGTGCATGTGTGTATGTTATATATAAGAACATATATATTATATAATATATATTATATATAACACAAACCCATGTGTGTGTGTTCTAATTCAACACAACCTCCTCAGTCCTTATAATGTTACTTGTATGTATGTGATTTCAGGGATGATCATTTGGTACTGGGTAAGCAATTAGGGCTGTCTTCCCTGGGGAAGATTATTTCTCCTGCTCTCGTCATTTCTTAGATATTTGTAGTTCTTTGTCTGTTGATGCATCCCTTGAGATTTCCCCCTTCCATTCTAGCAAGTCACTGATGATGTTCTTGTTAAGGTATTGCTTAGGCACCAATGTTGTTGAAAGTTCGTGGTGTGGCATCCCTGACATTAACTGGATTGGTCTTGTGCAGATAACCACAGCTGCTGTGAGCTCATGAGTGCAACATCCATGTCATGGCATTTCACAGGTCTCATCCCTCTTTTCTGCTTCTTACATTCTTACCACCCCTCTTCTGTCATGATTTCAACTTGTTTCCTTGATCAGTTTATGGTGTAACCTGTAATATGCATGCGTATATATGAGCTACCACCAGAAATGTTAAATAATCTTCTAAGTAATACATTTTAATCGATGTGTGATATGTGTTTGCTGTGTGTGTCTAGTAAATTTTATACATGTGTGTATGTATACTGAACACGAATATCTATCAGCTAAAATTTGTGTGTTTGTTAGCCACCTTTCTACCAAAAATACCAGAGATAATCAACTTAAGCATAAAAGGATTATTTTGGCACACTCTTGATGAATGGTTGACCCCATTGCACTTAGGACCTGTAACAGGGCAGCAGCAGGACATTTGTGTATAAGGTGAGTGGATGGTAAAGGAAATATAGTCACTTCATGGCTGAGAACTAAATGTGAACAATAGGAGGATTAAGATTCCATTGTCCCCTACAAGGGCCTGCCTCCAATGACCAAGGCCCTCACACAAGCCCTATTTAATGAAAGTTCCATCACTCCACAATAGTTTCACAGGCTGGAACTTTGGGGGACAGCTCTCTAAAATATAGTGCTTTGTGTGTGTGTGTATATGTGTGTGTGTGTGTGTGTGTGTGTGTGTGTGTGTGTTTATGTTTGATAGAGTGGGAGAGTGTGCATGGGAGGACTTGAGTTTGGGAGGGAAATAGGCTAGGGGGGTTATCGGGGGTATTGGAGAGGTGGTGAATAATCAAAATATACTGTATAAATATATGAAAATTTTACAGAATAAATAAAAGTTATATTTAAAAAGGAAGGATCTTGGACCTGTAAAAAGAATTCATGGATATGTAACTGCCATATATCCATGTAGGAAGCTAGCAAGCTAGGGCCTATTGCCATAAAGAAAATGTCCAGGTATATAATAGAGTCCATGAGAAAAGGTAGAAGCAAATAAGTTTATTCAGGAAGTTGATTTTGTCATAGTATTTGGAACTGCATTCCACAAGCCGTGGAGTTTGAGAAGGAAGAAAAGACTATTAAAGCTAAAACAATTTAAGTAAATGAATGATCAAGTTGGTTGCATCCAGACTATAATACATGCTCACTTTTTGGTTTATTCAGTATTTTCTCTTATGTTTTTGAAGTAATGGACTCTGCATGTATGTAGTTCTGAGAAGTGAAGATGAAATGCAGATTTTTACACCAGAGAAGTAGATCAATTGAGCATTGCTTCCCTTATATATCTCATAGGTTATTTCATAAATATAATATTGAGTGGAATTACCACATCTTTTAGAGTTTTTCAGCATACTAATGGGTGTCAGGAATTTAGAATGTTTCTGCACAGGAAATATATGGAAGAGTTTCAAAATACTTCTCATATAAATACAGGAGGAAAGAAGCTACAAATAATTTAAAAATTCACAGGTAAATAAAAGTTAAAACTATAAAATAGAAATTTAGTAAGAACCAGTTGATTGGGGTAGCTGCCTGATTATCATGTAGGCTAACTGCTGTCTGCCATATCAAGGGCAAAATTTGTCACTGTCTTTAAGAAATATCCTACACACTAAGGCCAAATAGTGTATTTGGAATTAGACTTCATTGGTATATATTTATTTATGTCTGAGTTTGCCATATATTCATGATTCATTCAGAGAAGAGTCATACAAAATTGCATTCATTGTTTTCATTGGAAGGTGTCCTTTAATTAAGAGATTTGAGAATTAGTGGATTGAATTGCATCATCTCCTCAAACACATTAAGGCCCTAATGCCATAGTAAGGAAAATTGAAAAAAATATACTTGAAGAGAGAGAGAGAGAGAGAGAGAAGACCACTTGAAGACAGAGAAATTGAAGAGATTGACCTATGAAGCCAAATAGTGTCAACTATCAGTTCATCAGTGTCTCCACCAAGAGTCAGAACAGATAATAAAGTCTAGAATAGATCCTATCTTGGAGCATGGCTCTGTCATCACTCTGTGTTCTGACTTTCAGCCTTTAAAACTATGCATGAGCTTCTGGGATTTTAAGCTACACAGTCTATAGTCCTTTATTAAAGGAGTCTGAAGAAGCAGCTAAAGGAACTATTGCATAGGGAAGGAAATGGGTGAGACCCTGTGTGATTGTCTCTGTGCATTCATTACCAATAAATGTATACTTGTATTAAGAGCTTTTCTCTCAAATATGTTTAGTATTTACAGATTGCCTGTCCCAATTGTGGACAGCTATGACTTGTTTTCTAGAAATATTATGCTCTGTCATTATCTATGCTTATATTACATGGAAAGAAACTTGTGGAAAAATATAGCTTATCGGCAGTGAGGGTCTAGTAGTCCTTGTAACCTAGGTTTGAGGCTTTAGACAAGGAACCCTGGCTGGATCACAGACATGAGATCCTGGAAGTGTTTGTTCAATATCTGGCATGGTTTGTCTAAGTTTATTATTGTGATGTATTTAGAAGTGTTAAACCTAAACTTGATTTTAAAGTTGCTCCTTCCTAGAAGATGACCTGTACTGCAGAGGAACCTCTGTCTACCTGTGGGTAATGAGGATTTTGTAGGTGGTGAGCTTGAAATTTAATGATCCTCTTAGTGCTGTGAGCTGATGACTCAGTAGATGAATAATTTCCTTAAAATAGTTTGTAAGGAATCTGAGTTATGCAACTGGCATTTGTAGTTTATTCACTTGTAAGTATCAAATTGCAAAAAAAATTTAATTATGAAGTTTATTCTATTTGTATTTTGTGATAAATGAACTATAACTTTCACTACTAGATGATATTCTAAGAATTAAAGGAAAGGAAGTCATTTGAATTTTAAATTTCTACCCCATCACATAGAGAATGAATATTTAAAAATGAACAATAAAATTAGGTTATACTTTTGAACAATATTTCATCTTATTAAAATCAGAATTATAGAGACTTGACCTTTAAAATAAAAGACAGAGTTCCAGATAAGGTTGTGGTTGTACATTATGGTTTCTGGAAATTTCAGCCCCAGTGATATATACCCATTCTTCTTTCCTTTGAAAAACCAGCAGCAACATTTGTAAGTCAGATGAGTGCTCCCTAGTGATTTCATGATGTTGGTAGCTTCACTGCTTCCTGCCTGTGTGGATTTCCCCAAAGGTGTAGAATCTCAGGTGGTCAGCGATGCTTGACTTGGCATTTGAAATTTCTCCACTCAGAAAATGATTAACTCTGGAAAGATCACAGCTGCTTAGATTGCTCTCTTCAGGCCACATGCTTTGTTGGGCACTGTGTGAAGAATAAAGAGAAATACAGGCTATATTTCCTTTATCAAATTTTATTTTCCTTGAGATGCCTTAGTACAGGTATATAATGCTCATCAGAGTCATTCCATAGATTGAGACATATGTGTCAATATCACGGCAGCAACTATGTAAACACGTGAAATTTTGTTATATAGATTGCCATGGCACAGTCATCATGCAATCTATAGAAGATAAGAGAGACACAGGAGGCAGTGTGGGTGACGGCTCAGACAATGGAAGCCAAAACAGAAGTTGTTATCTTACTCATCATTCTGAATCTCATCACTTAACTCAGGCTCCCCGCTTCCTTGACATGTATGTTTTATTTCTGCTGCCCCAAAGTGATGTCAACCAATCTTTGATGATATAATAGAAGTAGGATATAGGGGCTGGAAAGATTGCTCAGTAATTGAGTACATGCTATACTTGAAACTGCATTGTTTTTCCTAAATCTGCATTGAGTAGTTCACAATTACCTGTAACTCCAGCTCTAGTGGACTTGATGTTCTTTTTTGGCCTCCACAGGTACCTTCACACATGCATATATACGGTCTTAGTTTGGGTTTTTATTGCTGTAAAAAACACCATGACAAAAGCAACTCTTACAAAGAAAAACCTTTACTTAGGGTGGCTCGCTTACGTTCTTAGAGGTTCAATCCATTATAATCATGGTGGGGAGCATGGTGGTGTGCAGGCAGACATCGTGCTGGAGCTGAGAGTCCTACATCTTGCAAGCAACAGGAAGTCAATTGACTGTCACACTAAGGGAAGCTTGATCAAAAGAGATCTCAAAGCCCACTCCCACAGTGACACACTTCTTCCAAAAGGCCACACCTCCTAACAGTACCACTTCCTTTGGGGGCCATTTTCTTTCAAACCACCACATTCCACTCCCTGGTCTCCAAAGATTTATAGCCATATCATAATGTAAAAATTCATTCAGTTCAACTTCAAAAGTCCCCATAGTCAATAACAGTCTCAAACTTGTTTCAGAGTCCAGTCTTTTCTGAGACACATGGGAATCTCTTAACTATAATCCCCTGTAAAATAAATTTCAAAAAACAGATCACATACTTCCAACATATAATGGCACAGGATATACTTTACCATTCCAAAGTGCAGGGAAGGGAACATAGTGAGGAAATACTGGACCAAAGTAAGACTGAAAACAATCTGGGCAAACTCCAAACTCTGCACTGAGTGCTCTTCAGCTCTCCAACTCCATTCAGCTTTGTTAACTGCAACACACTTCTTTCTCTTGGGCTGGTTCCACTCCCTGTTAGCAGCTCTCCTTGGCAGGTACGCTACAACTCTGGCATCTCTAACATCTTGGGTTCTCCAAGGCAATCTAGGCTTCAACTTCACAGGTTCATGAAATGATCCCTCTACTAGGCCTCCATTCAGGGACACCCCTGACACATGCCTGGCCTCAGTGTCATTCTTTAGGCATGAAGGCAATTTCCCTAACCTATTTCTGTAATGATATGCAGTGGAATGATACAGTGTTCGAGAGGCTTTGGTGGGTTTGGACCAAGGTACCCTGCAGTATGTGAGGTACACCATGTGGGCACGGCGGACAGTGGAAAGTTACTCTTATAGCAGACATGATGTCCACATGGCAAGTTTATTATGAGAGAGAGAGAGAGAGAGAGAGCGCACAAGATAGGGAAAGGAGAGAAAAGGAAGGGAAAGAGGGAAAGCAGATGTGTGCACACTTCATGGTGAGAAAGGGAAGAAGGGGAAGAGAAGGAAGAAGGGAGGGGTTATTCCTTAAAGGGGGATTTATGTCAGGATATAGGATGGGCCCCTATGGCGGGTCCCCAAGGGGTGGACCAGAGTGTCAACATTCCTCTGTTTTCATTATCATAAAAAGATGTGTTATGGAAGTGGAAACAAGGAGCATTCATATAGCCTGGCTTGGTCCATAGCAGCTTTCAGCAAGTCCATGTTTCCAGGTTGAAGTAATGTAGCTGATGCCTGGATACACTGAATGGAAGCCTGCTGAAACAGATATAGACTAGAGACAAAGAGTTAACATTTATGAACTTTTTTGGAACTTTTAGGCCCATCATCTTAGTAACTGGGAAAGGGAGACCAGGAGAGAGAAAAATACCATCCTCAGGAATAGACAGGTGAGGAAAACTCATTTACTTGGAGTTCTTTTGACCTCTGTAAAGTGGACTGAAGCACTTAAATCATTTAGTTATGTCAAGAGACGTAGTGGCTTTAGGAAAAGTAAGACTTGATTTTTTTGTCTGTAAAATGAGGAGGGAGGAGAGGGGTATCTGTGGTTGGTATGTAAAATGAATAGAAAAGTTCTTAATAATTAAAAAAAAGAAAAAAAAGCACGGCTAAAGCTGCCAAATTCTGCTGCTTACTAGAAATGGAACATACACCCCTCCCTCAATCACATCTTTACCAGCTTTCTGTCTTTCACTGCCTAAGCTTGGCTGTCCTGAAACTTGCTCTGTAGACCAGGCTAGCCTCAAACTCAGAGATCTGCCTGCCTCTGCCTTCCCTGTGCTGAGATTAAAGGTGTGCCCTGCCATACCCACCTCTAAGTTTTCCTTTATTTCCTTTCCACAGTTGGAAACTTAGCTGGGTGGGATCTTGCCCTGAGGTCACTACTCCCTATATTCAATTTCTTAATCCGTTCATCTCTTCAACACAGAATTTAGCTCTATCCCACTTCCTACTGTTCTCTTTCTACACAAAATTTTCATTTTGTACTTTACCCTGCTCAACTTGCTCCTTTTCATTATAAATGTTCATTAGACTTACCACTAAAAATCACATGACAGAGTCTATACTAGTCTGTTTGAGATTTCCTCTGCCAATGGAATTAGTCCAAGATTCTTTATTTTAGCTTCAGACAGACTTTTCAGACAACAGCAAAAGGCAGCCATGTCCTTCACCAAAATATCACAAGAATAATCTCTAGGCAACATACTAAAATTCTTCTCTGAAACCTCTTGACTGAGTCCCCATAGCTCAAATAACTTTTAGCATCACTGTCTTCCATGCTCCTACTAGTATGGCCCATTAAGCAGTGCTTAAAGTGTTCGACCACTTTCCAAACCCAAAGTACCAAAGTCCAAATTCTACCAAATGAATACATGGTTGGGTCTATCACAACAATACTCTGTCCCTGGTACCAACTTTTGTCTTCATGTAGCTTTTTATTGCTGTGAACAAACACCATGACCACAGCAACACTTATAAAGAAAAACCTTTAATTGGGGTGGCTCATTTACATATTCAGAGGTTCAGTCCATTATCATCATGGTGGGGAACATGCAGGCATGTGGTCAGATGTAGTCCTGGAGTTGAGAGTCCTACATCTTGCAAGCAACACAAAATCGACTGATTGTCACATTGAAGGAATCATGAGCAAAAGAGACCTCAAAGCCCACCCCCACAGTGACACATTTCCTCCAACAAGGCCATACTTCCTATCGTGCCACTCCTTTTGGGGGACATTTTCTTTCAAACCATTGCATATACCCTACCCTTCACTTAATTAAAAATAGTAAAATAAATCTTTTTTTCCCCTAAAAGTAGGAGAGAACTACTAGGGCACTTATAATCTAATCTTTAGCAATTAACTAGGCAGTGATGACTCTATGGCACTTTAGATGAATGCACACTATGAAATGATTTTGCTTATCCAGTAATATCAAATAAACACTTTTTATTCAATGAAATAATAACCCAGAATCAAAATATTTGATGCATAATGATCCCAAGAGAAAAAAAAAGGGACTTAATCACTAAGAACTTGTCTTTCCACTTGGATATAACTCTCACACTTGCTAACGTCTAAGAGGACTGGGTTAATGCCTGCAATACAAAGAATAGTGCCCTTAACAAAAGAAGCTCTTAATAAGCCACAGTAGTTATTATTGATGAGAGCTTAAAGACAGATAACTGGAGAGGCAGTTATATGATGGAGCACATCCTGGTTTTTTTCCTTGTTACTGTGATAAAACACTCTAATAAAAAGCAACTTAAGGAAGGAAGGGCTTATTTTACTTAGGGTTCCAGAAGTCTAGAGTCAATCATTTATGGCTATCCCTGCTGTAGAGGATGTCAGCAGAATTCTACGACAAAATCTGAAGGTTTTAGTGAAGAAAAAAATAAGTATCCATTTATTGAATGAGTAAGCACTTAAAATTAACTCTTCTTATTCCCAAACTGGAAATTGAGACCCTGAGAGAGACACTCATGCCACTGACTCTACTCAGAAGAATGCAGTACCAGCTGTTAAAGAGTGAAGAAGACCTGGTCCCCTAAAAGGAAATTGAGTGAATACAGTCAGTGACACTCAAGGGTGGAGGGCTTGCCTCATATGGGTAAGGCCCTCAGTCTGATTCTCTGCACAGAAGGGAAGCAAATATTCATTCAAAAGTTGTGTATTTTGTCATTGGAACAACATAAGAATGTACTCATGGAGAAAACAAGATATATATATCTTCCAGGGAGAATTTTCCTTAAGGGGTAGCTACTTACTGTCTAAACCTCACGTATGAAGAGACTGCAAATCTTGCCTTTGAGGCCTCAAAATAGGCACAGACATTAGGAAAACAACCCCAGCTCTGCTCAGCATACTAGTAAAATGGTGAAGGGGCTGAGTAGAAGAGCATTGGCCTAACATACATGAGGTCACAAGTTTGATCTCCATCTACTTAATAAAATCCCCCAAAATCCACTCCTTGTGTTCAATTATGTGGCTGTCCAAAATGTAGTTACTGCCTGTCCTGGTTAGTTTGATTGACAGGACTTAGAACCACATGGGAAAAGACATTTGTGTGTTTGGGTATATGTTTTTCATTGTTTATTTATTTATTTTGTTTTTACATTTCAATCACAGCTTACCCTCCTCCCAGTACCCCCCACACCTCCTCTCTCCCTTATCTCATCCATTCCTCCTCTGTTTCTCTTCAGAAAAGGGCGAGCCTCCAATGGACTTGAGCCAGTATATCAAGTTGCAGTGAGACTAGGAACCTCCTTTCCTATTAAGGGTGGACAAGATAATTTAGTAAAAGGAAAGGGTTCCAAAAGCAGACAACAGAATCAGAGACAGTCCCTGGTCCCACTGTTAGGAATTCCACAAAAGGACCAAGCTACACAACTGTAACATATATGCAGAGGTCCTAAGTTGGTCCCATGCATGCTCCCTGGTTTTCAGTTCAGTCTCTGTGAGCCTCTATGAGACAAGGTCAGTTGATTCTGTTTTCTTGTTTTGTCCTTGACCCCTCTGGCTTCTGCAGTCCTTGCCTCTCTTCAGTGTGATTCCCTGAGCTCCCCCTAATGTTTGGGTGTAGGTCTCTGCATCTATCAGTTGTTGGGTGAAGCCTCTCTGATGAAAGTTGGGCTAGGTGTCGATCTATGAGTACAGAAGAATATTAGGAATCATTTCATTGACTTTTTTTTTTTGCCAGTGGTGTTTGTTTCTATCAGAGGCCTGACTCTCAGAGCTGAGCTCCTTCTCATAGTATGGGTCTCCAGCTAGGCCAGTCATTGGTTGGTCACTCCAATTTCTGCACCACCTTTACTCCAACACATCTTGTAGGCAGAACAAATTGTAGGTTAAAGGTTTTGAGGCTGAGTTGGTGTCCCAATCACTCCACTGGAAGACTTGCCTGGTTTTAGGAGATGGCTAATTTAAGCTCTGTATCCCCTATTGCTAGGAGTCTTAGCTAGGGTCACCCTCACAGACTGATGGGAATTTCTGTATATTTCTAGCTCATTCCAGAGACGCATCCAGATTCCAGTTGTCTCTCCCAGTACTCTCTCCCTCCATTTTTCTGCCACCTGATCCTCTCTGTTCCCCCTCATTGAGACCCCTCCACCCACCCAAGGGAAATGCCTATTCTATTTCCCCTTCACAGCAAGATTCATACATTGCCCTCTTGAGCTTTCCTTGTTACTTAGCTTCTCTAGGTCTGTGGATTATAGCATGAGTATCCTTTACTTTATGACTAATATCTACTTGTAAGTGAGTAAATACTACGTTTGTCTTTCTGAGTCTGGGTTACCTCACTCAGGATGATCTTTTCTAGTTCCATCCATTTGCCTGCAAATTTCATGATGTCATTGGTTTTAATAGCTGAGTAATACTCCATTGTGCAAATGTACCACATTTTCTTTATCCATTCTTCAGTTGAGGAACATCTATTTTGTTTCTAGTTTCTGGATATTGCAAACATAGCTGAACAAGTGTTCCCATGGTATGGTGGAGCACTCTTTGGGTATATGCCTAGGAGTGGTATAGCTGAGGCTTGAGGTAGATCAATTCACAATTTTCTGAGAAATTGCCATATTGATTTCCAAAGTAGCTGTACAAGTTTGCACTACCACCAGCAGTGGAGGAATGTTTCCCTTGTTCCACATCCTTGCCAGCATGAGCTGTCACTTATGTTTTTGATCTTAGCCATTCTGACAGTGTAAGATGGAATCTAAGAGTCATTTTGATTTGCATTTCCCTAATGGCTAAGGATGTTAAACATTTTTTGAGTGATTCTAGCCATTTGAGATTTCTCTGTTGAGAATTCTCTGTTTAGATATGTATCCCATTTTTAATTGGATTATTTGGGTTTTTTTGGTGTTTAGTTTCTTGAGTTCTTTATATATTTTGAACATCAGTTCTCTGTCAGATGTGGGGTTGATGAAGATCTGGGAAAAGATTCTTACTGAAGAATTGTCTAGACCAGGTTAACCTGCAGGTATGCGTATGTGAAGTTGTCTTGATTTTTGATTGAATAGGATGGAAGATCCATCCTGATTATGATTGGTACCATTTCATGTGCTGGGCCCTGTGTAAGACTAGAGAAAGGTAGCTGAGGCGAGCAGCCAGGTAGCATGAGTGCTTTCCTTTCTCTCTGCTCTTGACTATAAATGTGGGGTGACTAGCTGCTTGAGTTCCTGCTTTGACTTAGCCACAGTGATGGACTTCTAACTTAAAACTATAAGGAGAATAAACCCTTTGTTCCTTATGTTGCCTGTGGTCTGGGTGTCTTATTGCAGCAACAGAAAAACTAGATCATTGCCTTATGTGCACTATCTATGAATCAGTTTTCCTTGTATTATCGATACCTTTCTACTTAGTGGAGCCTGACAGATAAACTCCATCTTCCAATTTGTCCTAGGAATGAATGGAAGCAGGAGATGTAACTGGGTAAAGCAAGCTTTGAAATCATGAGTAATTTGCCCTCAGCGCCTGAGGACAAAAGGAAGGACAGAACCTAATTCGGATACTGAAATTCCCCTTCAAAGACAATATAGTCAGTGAACTGCAGAATGCTTAGTGTCCCTTATGGAACATCCATGCAGGGCAAACCTTATTTTCTATACTAAATGGAGCCTAGGGAATACTAAGAACATGCTGCTACAGAGAAGATAAGACCTCAGAAATGAAGAGCACAAACAGAAATGTATGCTTTTTACACAGAACTGGATTGCAGTAGTGTTAGTAAGACTAATCTAGGTTTAATCAGGAGTGCCTTGAGGTGTAGGGTGAGCAGAAACCTGAAACAGTCTCTTGGTCCTGAGAGAGGATATTTAACAAGGCAGAATTCTTACGAATTCAGAAAGTCTTATGAAGCTTTAAAAACAATCAGTGAGTATACACCAGTTACCCTTTTGTTGTTGAGACACAGTCATACATGAGTCCCATGCTAGCCTCTAACTTGATATGTAGCCAAGGATGCAACTGAACTTCAGATCCATCTTCCTCCTCTTCCTGAGTGTTGGGGTCACAAACTTATACCACTATACCTGATTTATATGGTTCTAGATATTGAACCAAGGGCTTCATGCATGCTAGGCAAGCACTCTACCAACTGAACTCCAGTCCCAACCTCTACCAGTTATATTCTTATGTCTTAAAGTCAGTGTTCTCATGAGACTCAAGACACAGAAAATATACTTTGTGCTTGAGATTATGGCAGCATGGGAATTTAGCATTCTGACTCTTAAGAGTATTACCCATTAGTTCTTTAGGAAAAAGGAACCAGTAATTTACATGTAAATGTATGAAATGAGATTTGTTACAAAAATGATGATGGAGGCCAAAAAGTCACATGGTCTGCTACGAATAGATAGGGAAACAGGGAAACCAGGTTGAAGTCAAATGCCTAAAAATAAAGGTCAGAAGGCTTCTTATTTTCCTTTCCTACTGCTGTGATAAAATACTCTTACAAAAGCAACTTAAAAGAGAAAAGGGTACAGTTCATCATGAGGAAGTCAAGGTCCCATAGCATCTATTAGAAGTAGAAAGCAGAGTTGATTAATAAGTTCTCAGCTCATTTTTTCCCATTTTATACGTCCAGGAATGTCCAAGGAGTGGTCCCACCCTCAATCAAGATGATTCTTTGCTCCTCGATTAATATTGTCAAGGAATTCCTGAAAGGCATGTCCAGAGGCCCATGTTCCAAGTGACTCTGGATTCTATCAAGTTGACAATTAACACCAAATACAGTAGAATGTACATAAGAGAAGTGGTTGGTAGGGTGTATGTAATGGTTTAAATGAAAATGTCCCCTCATAGGTTCAGATGTGTGAATACTTGGTCCCCAATTAGTGGTGCTGTTTAGGGAGGTTTAGGAGGCACAGCCATGTTGACTGAAATAAGTCACTAGAGGCAGGCTTTGGGAATTTAAAGACCCTGAGCCTCTTCCAAGTCTCTGCTTGTGATTGGAGTTGCAAGCTCTCAGCTGCCTGTCTCCAGCCCCATGTGTGCTACTTGCTGCCACACTACCCCGCCATTGTGGACTTTTATTCCTCTGGAGTTTGGAACCCAAATACACTCTTCCTTCCAGAAATTTCCTTAGCCATGGTGTTTCATCACAGCAACAAAAAAGTAGCTAATGCAGGGTGTAAGTCTCAGAACCCAAAGTTCTAAGAACTATAATCGAAGAAAGCTGGTTATCTCAGCCACAGGAAAGAGGAAGAATTCACCCTGCCTCTGCCCTTCTGCTTCTTGGTCAAGGATCAAATGATTCAATGATGTCAGTCCCATTGTGATGGGTGAATCTTCTTTGCTCTATGAACTGACTCAAACGCTAATCTCTCTTCTGGAAAACTCCTGCCAGACACAACTAAGAATGTTGCTTGACCAGCAATCCCAGGGTCCTTTAGGCTATTCAATGATGCATAAACTGAACCAACACACAGTATAAACCTAGGTTGTTTTTAGTTTTTGTTTTTTTAATTACAGCTCTAAGTTCATAATGAAACCTTGCCCCCTTGCTAGATAAGGACTATCCAAATTAAGTAAACACAGGAAGCAGACTAGGATTAAATTGTATGCTTGTCGATTGCTCTTGCTAAACATTGCTAAAGAGATGGAAACTGGTTTTTTTTGGGGGGGGGATGGAGAAGAGCAGTGTGTGTGTATGTGTGTGTGTGTATGTGTGTATGTGTGTGTGTGTGTATGTGTGTGTATGTGTGTATGTGTGAATGTGTGTGTGTGTGTTCCTGTGCATATAGTCATGCATACAGATGTTATGTGCATGCAGATGTCAGAAGTCAGTGTCAGCTATGTCCTTCAGTCTCTGTCCATCTTATTCTCTCACTGGGATCTCTCATTGAACTTGGAGCTCACCACTTCAGCCGTACTCGTTAGTCTATGAGCTTCATGGATCCTCCTTTCTCTTATCTCTGCACTGAGATTACAGATGCTGCCATAACACACAGCTTTTATGTGGGTGCTAGGCTTCCACACTCTGGTGCTCATTGCTGCCTGGCAAGCACTTCACTGACTGAGCCATCACCCAGCCCTCCAGCACAGTTTTATTTACATGAATTAAAGCCAATAAACATTTAATGCATCAAAAGGAAACATTTTCTGAATACTGTTGAGTAGGCTGTCCTAAAAACTCAATCCACATGAAATTACTTAGAGCCAAGGAAGAAAGAAAGTTGCATCATAGAGTTGGTCAGTTCTGAATCTGTCTCCACATACAAGCTAGTGTCAGGATCTGTAACAGCCAGAGGACCTGTGCGGACCATTCCCTTCTACATCAAGTAACCCTTCCTCTCTCTCCTGGTTGGAGGATATTTTACATCATGTTTCAAAAGCCATGGCATTCATTATAGTCTATCCCATGTGGTATTTTCTTTCACCCTCTCTTCCTCTCATCTTTAGCGGGGGTTATGACAAGATCTCACTCTATAGCCTTAGACTGGAACTCAGTGGGATCCTTCCACCTCAGTTTTCTGATAGCTGAGGTTAAGATGTGCTCTATGACACCTAACCTCTTCTTCATTTTCATCTCATCTCATATATATGTAGCTGCCTCATCTATCATGTGTCTAGAAAAGGATTACGAGGTTTTCTTCCATAAGTCCACCCAGAACACAGGCCACACTTAGATAGTCATGGTTTCTGAAATGTACTTGGCATTGTTTTAAATTGGGAATTAGCTCATATATGTTGTATCAAGGTTACATCTTTTTTTCTTTCATTCTTTCTCTTTAGGCATAGTTATGCACATGGCTGTTCCGATACACTGGTGTATGTTTATGTGAATTCCTGTAGAGGTCTGAAGACAATCTCACATGTTGTTCCTCAAGAACTTCACTTTTTGTTTGAGAGAAGGTTTCTCATTAGCCTGGAACTTTGCCAAGTAGGCTAAGCTAGCTAGCCCATGAGTTTCCAAGGATCTGCTTGTCTCTACCCCACATCTCAGCATTGCTGGGTTAAAGGCAGTGTATACACTGCTAGCCTCAGCTTTTCACATGGTTTCTGGGGATTGAACTTGATTCCTCATACTTGCAAAGTAACTAGATCATACACACACCTCCTTGTTCTCCTTAGTATTCTGTCATTTGTTTCATTAAAAAAAA
>LZPO01076879.1:3263-34158 GCA_001675575.1 Neotoma lepida
GATGGGTGGGTGTATGGATGGATAAATTGATGATTCCCAGTAATATGAAGCTCCAAATTTTATTTCCATGAGATAAAAACTGATGTGAGAATAGGGAGATGTCTGAAAGAGTAAAACATTTGCCATGCAAGCATGAGGACCATCATTTAGGTTTCTACCACCAACATAAATGCTGGACAGGCAAGGTAGCCGAACTGTAATCCCAGTCCTCAGGAGGAAGAGACAGGGGATCCCCAGAGCAAGCTAGCTAGCTAAGCTAGTCAAATTGTTGAGCTCCAAGTTTACCAAGAGAATGTCTCAGTATTTAAGGTGGAGAAAACTAGGGAAAGACACCATCTCTTAGCTTCCACATGTACACAAACATGTACATAAATGCTCATATATGCATAACCCCAACATGANCATGTACCTACACATGCACACTACACACATATGCACTNAAAAAATTGTCAAGGTAAAAGAAGTTTTCCCCCTCTGAGGTCTAAACAAAGAGAGAAATTATAACCCAGATGGGTCACTTACTTTTTGAATCTGTTATTTCTATGGCAATGACTCTCTCTGGGCCTAGAGGCTCATCTGCATTTGCTATTATAATTAACCCAGCTCTCCTGTCCTGCTGCTCTCCCTTCTTGTTTAGAAATTAGAGAACATCTTCTAACTTGGTGGGGAAGCTGTACTCCAACACAGGAACAGTAAGATGGCAGGGTACGCTGGACAGTGTGGAAACACCGCAGCTTCAAGGGATGTCCCACAAATTCCAGGCATGAAATCACTCACTTGGACAGGAACAAATTAATAATACAACCTGCAGTTTCTCTCAAGGCTAGGGAAAGAGAGAACATGTTGAAAAAGTAAGGTTTTCTCTGGGTGAATTCTTCTTCCCTTTCCATCTGTTTGCTCCCTGATGGTTCCCATGATGGTCTAACAGCCACCAACTCAGTCCTCCAAGCCCAGCTCTAAATATGTGCCAACCCTTCACAAAAGTGTAAGAATCAGTGGACAAGCACTTCAGAGGCCATATGGCCCTACCTGCCATTAATGCAGGAATGGCTTCCATTATTCTGAACAGATGATGTTCCTCTTGCCCCTTGTTCCTCTCCAGTGATGATCACTCATTGATAGAGGAGACTGCTCATTTCCCACATGGGTGATGACATGGAAAACTCACTGCAAAAGATCAGCATACAGGTTTGTAGACTCACAAGCCTTAGAGTCCTGTCTCTGTGTCTAGACCAGCTGAGTGTTTTGGGGCATGTTATTTCATCTCTCTGCCTCAATTGTGTATCATTCCAAAATGGAGAGTAAATCATATTTCACTCATGACATCAGTAGTTTCATCTCTCTGCCTCAATTGTGTATCATTCCAAAATGGAGAGTAAATCATATTTCACTCATGACATCAGTAGTCAGGATATCTAGGGAACAGAATTCAGATTAGAGAAGGAAAAAAATACCACACAAGCATACCCTGTGTTGCTTAGCATATCCAGTAAATAGTAGCCAAAAAGTCAAACCAAGAATAGTTCCTTAAAAGGTCCTAGGACTGATGTGACATTTACAAATAAAGGTCACAAACATAGTGAGCAACAGCTACAGTGATTGTCAAAAGCATGCTGATATCACTCTCCTGTACATGATACCCCTGTGAGTATCCCTGGATTGGAGATGAACTCACTTGTAGTATGCAGAGTAGAGGAATAGAAATCACTAAGCAGAGACAGCACTGCATGGGAAACAGCTCAATGGCTATCTGAATATTTGGAGAGCATTTATTTGTCAGAATCAAGCATAAACTGTCTCATTCTATTTTGTTCAAGAGAGGAAATGGTATGGATTTTTTTTTTACTCCTCATAGTCCCTCTCTACACCAAGCCTGCTGACACTACCTCCAGGGCTTACTGAATACCTCTAGACAACCCAAAATCAAACCAATCAATTAGTTTGGAAGGAGGGAATATTTCTTTACTACTTCCAAATATGATTTCAGTTAATTCTGTCATTCAAATGTTACAATCACCTAGCTTGTCAAGGTGGTCATTGGAATATCTGCCTGTCTCTGAAAGCAACTGGTTTGTTCTTTACACACACACACACACACACACACACACACACACACACCAAGCATTGTTTCCAATGCTTCTAAATTCCTTTTATTGTAATTACAAGGTGACTTTTCCAGTAAGAAGCCCATAAGTTAGGGTCTCCCTCTCAGTTCAGTAAGCCAAGAAAGGAAAAGGGTTAGAATGATTCTGTATATTACAAATCAGCTGCTTTTATTCCCTGGAAGACAAGTCACCCTCAGATTTTGTATCATAACATTTAGGGGACAAAGGTCTTAAAGAATGTTCTCAAGTACTTCTTGAATGAGCCAAGAACACTATGTTATTTCTCTCAAGGATATCCATGAAGCTTCGAGACAGCATCACCTATCTCATTTAAAGAACTTCTTGACAGGATGTTATGATGATGCCTGATATCCCAGCTGGGGCAAAAGGTGAAGAGTTCAAGTTCAGCCTGAGTTTAAAGGCACAGCTCCCCGATTTGGTCTAAATGTAAAGCTGGTGTGTATCAGACTTCTCGGAAGCAAGAGCAAAAGCTTTAGAGTGTCCTGTAGGACAGTGAAAGCCAGTATTTTCCAGTCACCAACTTTGTCTACTTCAAATAAGAGCAAAAGCCCATTCAAGCCGAATTCCCTTGGAGGTATGTTGTGCTTAGAAGGAATATGGAGACTTTTGCTGAACAAGACCACTTAGGAACACCCCGTAGATCTACTTTCTTTCTCTCAGTGAAATCATACATGAACAATGTTAAGAGCATCCTGAAGGACTGGCTTCCTTTACCCTAAATTCTATGCTTTTAANCCGTATTTTTCCCTCCTCTCTTGATCATCCAGCATACTCCCTCATCTGGAAATAGTACCTATTCACAGACTCCCGAGCATCCTAGCCTCTGTATTTTAGTATGTAGCCTGCACCATTTCCTTGTACTTAATCAGCTTGCCCAGTTGTTGCCAGGACACTACAAGCTCCATCTTTGTACTCACAAGTTCATGGCCCATAATACCTTACCAAAANTGACTTTGCTAAGTAGCTATAAGAAAAAATATTATTTTAATGAAACTNTTTTTTCATTTAAAATATATTCATTGATTTACTGCCTATAGAATAGCAAATTATAAGGAAGAGAAATTCCACATTCTCAGGGCCAAAGGAACAACTATAGAGCAAAGAAGTGCTTATATTAGTTCATATCTGTCCTTCTTTGTATCAATCTCTAAAATTGCTTCTGTAGTACATCATGTTCTAATGTTTTTTAGCACTCTGTAATATTTCTCATGCACTTTAAGATTTCATGGTCACTGAGCTAAAGGAAGGAAAAATGTCATCTAAATGCAGATATCTGGACAGTTAAATAATGATTGTATTCTTCTTAGAGATAAACTAGAGTGGGTGTAGTATTCCTGCTCACCTAGGAGTTTCTACCATTATTATTTTTTTTAATATTAAGTCCCTGGAGTCTCAACACATCTAAAAATCTGTTATNGAAATTAAATAATCTCTCTGACAAGATAGGTCCTGGAATTTTATGGATTCTCAGTAAATGTTCACTCATTTTAAACACAAAGCAGCTTAGTTGANAGAAGCATGTATACACTTTTCTCTGAAATTTGCAGGAAGAAACCAGCCACTGACATTTAGGTCATTGTTATTCTTACTGTGGCTTCCCTGGTGACCACCACTGTCAGGCCTGGGCCTTAGAGTCTGGAAAAAAACAACAGAGAGGCCNATTCATAGGATAGGGTGCACAGCTGTGGTGATTTGAAAGAAAATGGCCCCCAAAGGGAGTGGCACTATTAGGACGTGTGCCTTTGTTGGAGTGGGTGTGTGCTTGTTGGAGGAAGTGTGTCACTGTGGGATGGGCTTTGAGGTCTCCTATGCTCAAGATGCTGCCCTTAGTGTGTTAGACCACTCCCTGTTGCCTGCTACCTCTCCAGCACCATGTCTGCCTGCATGCCACCATGTCCCACCATGGTGGTAATGGACTGANCCTCTGAAACTGTAAGCTGCCACTTCAGTTAAGTATCTTNGTTTATAAGAGTTGCTGTGGTCATGGTGTCTTTTCACAACAATAGAAACCACAACTAAGACAACAACAGTGTGTGACTCCTGACTGTGTCCTGCCTTTTAGACATTGTCCTAAGCCACAGAGGCAAGAGTTGTGATTGAGGAAAGCGTGGGCCAAGGCTCAGAAATTCCAAGTTATATGAAGANTAAATAATTATCACATGGTGTCTATTGAGGAAGAGATAATCAGAATAGCCAGCAGTCTGTTGTCCAGATGATGGGTCAGGGGAGACTATGAGGAAGTGACATTCAACGTAGGTAGTAGTTAATTCGGTGGACAGTAGAGGAAAGTATCTTGTGTGGGAATAGATTCAGATGGAGAGGAAAGAGAGACCATGAAGAACTCCAATGTGGCTGGGTNGTGGAGCATGGATTTAACCCTTGTCTACTTCCGGATCAACCTACCTCGGGATTGTCTAGTTTCCTCTNGCCTGTTTCACTCAGGGAGTAGACGGTGACCACTGACACACTAACCGCCTTTCTACAGTTCATGATTGCTAACCTCCAGAGGGTTATAAGGAAAAGCTACAAACCTCCCAGCATGTTTTCCAANAGTTATTTCAGAACTTCCTCTCTCCAGACATTCAACTCCCACTTGCTTTGCCTCCATCTCTTCTTGATGGCTTTGTCTCCTATTTATTAAAAAAAAAACAGTTTTAAAAACGCAGATGTGATCAAAGGAGAACTTCCATACATTCTGATGTCAGTATTGATTGTCTGCTTACCTTCCACTTTCCTACAGTCACTGAGGGAAGCTGCCCTTGCTTCTGAAAACAGCCCTTCTGCTAAGGCAGTGGGACCCTTACCCACAGCTGCTCAAGGTTATGACTCCAACAATTAGCTANCATCTACTTACCCGTGTCTTCAGATTTTTCTTTCTTCATGGATCAGTTCCCTAGGTAGCTAAGTGTACTCTGATTTCTTATCAAAGAAATAAAAAATTCCTTTAACCCCATCTTGTCTCCAACAACCACACCATGCCCTCCCTACTGGAACATTTTGCAGAAAGATTGTCTACACTCTGTGTCCATGCCTTTCCCCTGCCTTATACTGATCTACTCAATTAAGCTCTCTACCGTTCAAAAAACAAGTAAACAAAAGACACTTTTTCTAATTTCACCATGACTTTTGTCAGTTAAACAAACAAACAAAAAAAAACCACTTCAGTGATCTTCCCTTTCAAAAGCCCCTTTGAGCTCCTATATGTAATGTATATCCCCTTCTTCAAAACTGCCCAAACTACATGTTTTAAAAGATGCAAAACCTGGACCTACCATAGACATCTATATAAGAGGATTTTGTTGGTTGGTTGGTTGGTTGGTCANTTCCTTTAAATATTATTTTATGTGCATAAGCATTTTGCCTGCATCTATGTAAGTGTATCATACATGTGGAGTGTCCACAGATGCCAGAAGTGAGCATCAGTCTCCTGAACTGGAGATACTGATGGTTGTGAGCTGCCATAATAGTGTTANGAACCAAACCCAGGTCCTCTGCAAAATCAGCAAGTACTTTAACTGCTGAGCCATCTCGCCAGCCCTAGTTGGTCTTTTTNNATCAAATCTTTCATCAATTTTTGACATAGTTACACGAATGATCACTTTTTTTCATTTATTGGTTTTTGTTGTAGTTGTTTTTGAGATGTATGTAGCCCAGGCTAGCATCAAACTAGTGATCATNCTATCTCAGCCTTCTATTGCTGGAATTGCAGGTGTGTTCCACCATGGCTAGACATCCTCACTAACAAAGAGAATCAATCATCTCTCTCTTCAGCTCTTTCTGTCTCCTCTCTCTCCCTTCCCACTCTATCCTTCCATCCTTCCTGTTCTGATGGCCTCCCCTTCTCAGCGTCTTTGATGTGTCTCACCTCTCTGCCCTCTAACCATTGTCACGCCCCTAGACTTAACACTCCACTTGTCCCCTTGATGACCTTACCTAATTTTATGGCTTTAAATATCGTCTGTATTCTGGTGCCTCTTTATTACATCTCTTTAGCCCAGAACATCTCCTTGGAACTGCAGAGTGATAAATCTAACTAGTTATTGACTTATCCTTGTAGGAACCCCAAACTCGAATTCTCCATCAACCCTTTCCTATCTCTATACATGGCAAACATATCCATCCAGTTACTCAAGCAAAAAGAGAAAAGAAAGCTTTTCCTTGAGGACTTCCATTGAATTCTTGTGACATCCCTAAGATTCTCTCTGGTAATTAAAACCAGCATCTACCTACTTCTCATCCTTGTCTCTGCTCTTCTCTTGCCCTAGCTGCCATTATCATTATAAATGACCTGGACCCCTGCATCTGTTTCTGTAGGTGACTGGTTATGTTCTCTGTGTTCCAATCAAGTTCTGACCTCATCATAATTAGGGATAGAGGAACCTTGATCAAAAGGGCAGGGCCAAGTCAAATACACCCAGGGTAGACCAAAAGGTGTAGTGATCCATAGTGCTTTTAAGAAATGGTATCATTATTTTTACTGTGATGCAAAGACTCTGAAGAGAATTAACCTGAAACATCCGGAGCTGAACAGTCACCACAATGGTATTTATATTTCCCAAGGAAGTTCCAATACTGGTTCTAGGTGCACTCCCTTCATCTTTTTCCTTTTAGTAAGGAAGTAAATAGATTCAATTCTTCCCAGATCATACTCTTCTCCCCCTGCCCACAAAATGGAACGAACCCCTAAATAGCAAACAGGTAGACTAAAAGCCTGTAGAACCAATTCAGCCTTGGGTTTCTGAAAGTATGCCAGGTTTGTTTGTGAGGTTTGAGTCTCAGGAACTTAATGGATCTTGGTCCTTCTGTCTGTCTGATTCATGACTGAGGCATATGCAGTTCAAGTTCTCATCAGTCCAATGAAGTTTCCTGACTGTTTTCTTGCTCTGGATTCACTTGCGTTGGCTGTTACAGGGTTCAGTTGGTAATAAGATGCTGGATGCACTTGTTTGGGCTATTACAGGATTCCACTGGTAATACAATGTTGACTTAACTGTTCAAGTGCTGTTTAAAACTGCATCAAAGGACCAGATGACTAAAATTTCCTTCAGACATGTTATTCCAGCTTGTTCCTTTTGTTAATTTTCTACCCCTAAGTATGCAAATGCACACACACACACACACACACACACACACACACACACACACCACATTCATTTCCAGTCCTCAAAGCAACACTTCATTTCTCATATCACCATTTTTTTCTCCTTTTATCATTAAATTCTACTGGGGGCATCAAGTTAATGGTCCAGTAAAAATTGTGGTTACTTCTCTACCCTATGTTACCCTAAACACACTCAGGAATAAATGCATCGAAACTCATCCTAACACAGCCAAAGCCAAAAGAATTTAACTCCCCTTGTAAAATGATTCAGAATAAAAAGCAATATAATTTTTGCTTTTCATTCCTCAGGCAGCTTCCGAGTGAAATGGACTTTCTATAGCTTCTCTTTGTGATGTGGCAGGAATTCTATTTGAGAGAAAGTTAAATATCCAAGAATTAATACACTCAGGCTTACATATTTTAATCTACACTTCCTTTCCCCCATTTCACTATGGTAGAGAGAAGGTTTTCCTGGAACTCTTGTGTTTCTGCATGTTTTCTAATGAAGGCAAGTGCTGCCCATTGCTCCAGAATCCCTTCTCAAACTCATTTATATAGTTAACAGCTTGAAAAGACAGAACATTGTCTCCTGCCAGCACAAAGGGTAGAAGAGCCTGTCAATTCTTGTAGTAAAACTGCTTATTTCTCTAACCAAAGACAAGCCAATTACTGCTCATTAGAAGCAGATTTGGGCCTAGGTATGTGGCTTAGAGGTAGAGTGCTTGGCCTTAGATACCCAAGGTCCTGAGTTTGATTGCCAGTAACACACATACACACACACACACACACACACACACACACACACGCACACCGTCTTGGGTCTCCTCCTCTGCATAAGCCACTGTATTTGCAGGTATCCATTAGGGTGTATCTGTGCTACACTAAGCTATGAGTTAGTGTGGCTGGAGAAACTGATAACTATGCTGTTGTTTATGGCTCATGCTGTTTTGTGGGAGGAAATATCCTTTGTGATTCAGGGGTCTCCTGTCTTCTTCCAGCATCTTTGTGAGCTTACAGTAAGATCTCAGATCTTCCTGGTTACTGGCAACTATGAAAAGCATACCTTGCAACAATATCAAAACAAGGAAAAGTAAAACAGTGATTTAAGAAGTGATAGAGGGACCAAAAAAGGGCAGTGACTGGAGAGATGGCTCAGCCATTAAAGTCTAGGCTCACAACCAAAAACAGAAGACTCTGTATAGGGCCACTCTGTAACTTGATACAGATTCCTCTGCATCTACCCATCCTTTCCTTTGCAGTGTACTTAAGCCATTCTCTCTGTTGAGATTTCCCTTTTCTTCTTGATCTAAATTATGTCAGAACTGGCAGCTAGCATGTTTTCTGAATGGCATTCTTTTTCATGCTCATTCAAGAAATCTGTAGTCTATGTTGTAAAAACTGGATGAAGCAAAGAGATTTATCTTTAGTCACATTTCTTTGCTGTGCTAAAGATGCCCCTTCACTGAGCAATGTTCCTTCATCATTTTGCTCAAACATTTATGATGTACATAATTTGTTCTAGGTACAATGTTGGACCTTAAAAATGCAGATAAGAAATTCTCAGTTTAAGGAAGCCCAGGAGAAAAATGAATAAAAACAATGAGGTCAAGATACAATGGAATCCGTACCAATACTTAGTGCCTCATGGACAGCAAGGACTCCGTAAACCATGGCTTCATGCTGCTTGTCTCCATGTGGACTGATGTGGTACATGCTGACTCCTAACCTGTTGTTTTGTCTTGATCATTAGCATCCACACCAAGGCATGGCAATGGCTACCATACAGACAGATCCACAGTAAGAATGTTGAATCCATGGACCAATACTTTGGACACTTCTGGAATTGGATGTGTGATTTACATAATCAGTTTCTCCACTCATTCTGCTTCTCAGGTCCATTTTCCCTTATGTAATAAGTTCCGTGCACAGGAAGGGTCTCTACAGACCTGTTAAGATGCCTGCAGGCTTTTGTACCATCCTTTATCTCACCCTGGGAAGGAAAGAGAAATAATCTGTGCTCAACATTTCATAAAAGAATGATATAATTAGATTCCAGTACATTCCTGAACCAGTAATGAGTGGCCACAGACACAGATTGGTGGAATGAATTTATGACTTTTCCTAGAGTTAAATATAAACACTAAGTCACCTAAACCATGTCACCTGGACATAATGGTTGATGTAACTCAATGAATGGGAAATGAACAATAAGCAGGCAAAAAGCAAATATTTCATTCCTCTAATTAAAGGTCATTTTATCTAGAAGTTCAACTCTCTTATTTCTTAGATCACTAAGTAGACTCATGTCTGTGAGCAGAGCAAGTATTAACTGAGCGATGAATTACAAGATAGAAAGCCAGTCCTTCACATTTACATTGCTCTCAATGTCATTCCAAATTTCATACATCGTGAAAATGAATGAGAGTAGAGCTGTACGTCTTTCTACATTTTATATTTTTAATTTACTTAGCACTAGGAGATATGTATAACCATCCTGAAGGAATGACCATCTACTGAAGGCACAAAAAAATTATGAAGTAATCATCTCAAAATCATACCCACCTGTTTTAAGGAATGTTGTGATAGGAAAGTTTTAGATGATAAGAAATGGCATTCCAGCTCTTTAAGTTGGGTTTTTAATTGATCATTGGTGCATCCTGATTTGGCTTACACTGATTAGGAACTAACATGAGGCAGATGCTGTGACAGACGTCCTTGGTAGACAAGCTAATCTAAGGAGGCATTTCTTTTCTTACAAATTCGGGTTCTAATTTGTAAATCAAGCCATCTTATTATTGTAATAATTTTACAGCTGAGGCTCTGAAATTCATTGACAAGAATAGAAATGAGTATTAGGCTGGAAAGATGGCTCAGTTATTAAGAGTGCATCTTATTCGGGCAGAGGACTCAAGTTCAGTTCCTGTCACCTATGCTGAGCAGCCCACACCCACCTGTGGGTAGATCTGATGCCCTCTTCTGTCCTCCTTGGGTACTGTATGTAAGTATATATACAACAGAAACACATGTGTAAACATAATTGATGAGAGTAAGTCTTTTAAAAATAGTTATTATGATAGATTGTACAGGAGACTTAACATTGACCTGCTTTTGTCAGGACAAATGATCAGTTGTTGAACATTTAAAATAAAAGACTCTGGAGATTATTTTGTCTGACTGAGCTTCAGTCACACATTTGGAAAGTCATTGATATTCTGAATTCTTGTTGTTGCAGCATACCTTGCCTTATTCTGGTTGGTACAAATTGGAAGATTTAAAAGGAAGTTGTACCATCTGAAATATGATTACCTTACAATCTACAAATAGTCTTTTCAGTCCCTCCCATCTGAAGGCCAGAACTATATAGTCTGCACTAATGAAAAAGAACTTGGCATTCTGAGCACTGACACTGAGTGACTAGCTTGCATTGCTTCTGCCTGGGCTTCATTTAGCTCTCAAAGCAGATGACTGACTCTCTGTCATCGCTCTTTGATCATAGCTGTGAAATAGTCCCTTATCAACTTTCTTCACAGGGCTCTAATATTTGATGCCGTGCCTTGGCCAGACCTTTAATAGCGATGTGACTTAGATCTTGCCCTTCACTGCTATTTTGTTCTTATTCAGGGTGAGTTCAAATGTGTATACTAAAATACTTCAATCAACTTGCTGCAATCATATTCAATTCTGTAAGAAATTCTGAAGGAAAAGTCACTTGAAGGATATATTTAATCCCTTATTTTCTCTATTTCTATGAAGGACATGTAGTTTAGTGTGTCGTCTATGATCTGGGTACAGAATCTTAAATTATATGCGTGGCCAGAGCAGTATAACTTCTAGCCAGTGATGGAATGAAAAGATAGACTTTTATGTGTGTTCTCTATCCTTCTAGATAACATGAATTTATTACTAGTTAATTCAAGATAACACTTCTCTACTCCTCTTTTTGATTATATGTCTCAGTTATGACAGGAGTAATAACATGCCAAGGCTGCTGGGCAAAGAAAAGTTAAGCCCTTAGCCAGGCATGGTGGACAATACCTGTAATCCCAGTATTTCAGAGGCTGAGGCAGAAGGATTGCCATGAGTTCAATACCAGCCTGGGACACATACTGCATTCAAGGTCAGCCTGGTCAACAGTAAAAGATGCTGTCCCATAAAACAACATACAAAAAAAATAGAAAAGTTGAGCCTCTATCCTTCTCTGCCTAATACTGTTCTATGGCATGGTATCTGTGTCTCTTGGTCTTCAGTCATTGGTCCTGACAGGATATTTTGCATCCTTTTGATCCCAGCCATAATTTCTAACAGTCTGCCCATGCTTTGTCCCATATTCCTGCTTCCCTTTGCTTATTTTGGTGCCATGTTCAGAGGCAAAATGAACAGTCACCCAGTTTGTTAGATCCAAAAGGACTTGGTTTCTTCTTGAGATTTGTGTTAGCCAACTTCTGGCTGCTGTGACAAAACACTGAAGATAAGCAACTTAATAGAAGGAAAGATTTATCTTGACTCATGGTTTTAGTTCATGGTCACTTGGCCCCATCTCTTTAGGCTTATGGTAAAGTATAACATCATGGGTAAGACACCTATCATAATACAATGCTGCTTACCACATGATATCCAGGAAGCAGACAGAATAGCTCAGGGTCCCAATATACTATTCAGGGCAGCAACCCTAATGAGTCCCATCTCCTAAATTCTTCACCACCTCTACCTTCCAATAACATGTCCATTTGAAGGCCAATGCTAAGATCTAAACCATACTCAGATCTTGACATCCTTTTTTGGGATTTAGGTACAGGATTTGTATTCCCTCTGTTGTCAATTTCTCCCTCTCACCTGGAAGTATCAATGATGTATACCTCCCCCTGCCCTGGAACTCTACTTGGGGTTGGAAATAGGTACTAAGGCCCATTGTCAGATTTTTCTCATTGACTAAACTCACTGATTGAACTCTCTTCCTCCTGTCTCACTCACTCTTTTCTTCCTTCATCTAAAGATCTCCATTCATTCATCTAAAGATCTCCATCCATTCTGGGGATGTTACTTTTGACGTCTCACCTGGTTTTTTAGAACCCATTTAAGTCAGCCTTTTTGATTTGACTGGCTCATGGGATTCATCTTTCTTCCATTTCTAACTTGAAGTTGTGGGCATAGAATCCAGAATCAATTTGTTACCATAGTGGGAAGAACAGTTGTAAACTAAGAAGTCACATGTATTCCAGGAAACATAATATGAAAATATTATTATTATTCAGTCATAGGTACATATATGAAAATGTTTATTCACAGATTAAACCAAAAACACAAAACTTGGACTTTGGGTACAGCATCAAAGAGCAGAGGATTTCAGTAAAAAAATAAAGTAAATAAGTTTGTTTCCATTGGTCTTTTCATGTATTACTCTCTGTAGATTTAGATGCTGTCTTACTGTATTTTGTTTTTATTTTAATTAAAATCTAATTACTGCTCTTCCCCTCTTTCTTCCCTCCAACTCTTCCATGTCTCCTGTCTTTATTGCTTTCTATAACAAAATACCAGAGCCTGAGAAATGTATAAAGAATAGAAGTTGTTGAATAGCAGACTGCCTACCTAGTACATATGAGACCTTATTCAGTTCCCAGCATCACACACACCATAAATATCTGCCTCCTGGCTCTGGAGGGTAAGAAATACAAGAGCAGTCATCATTATGTGTAAGAGGCTATGACTTTCTCCATCTTCTTTAAGGCCACTAACGAAATTATAGTGCTTCCACGCTCATAACCCCAACTAATCCTAATTACACCCCCCAAAGCCTCACCTCCAAATAGCACTACCACAACCTTGAACATGGGGTTTCTGGAATATGAACTCTTGGGTGGGTGTATTCAAACAATATCAGATATTGTTAAGAATATTATAAATCTGTGCCAACTAGAATGCCATGGAACACATTCACAGTATCCATGCCTGTATGCTTCAAGGAAAGTATTTCTGCAGCCAGCCTGACATCTTCTTCATTGTTGTAATTACTACTTTCAAAAAAGAATGCTTGAATGTACTTAAATTTTACATACTTCAGTGCTTTTCAAGCTCTACCGCAAGACCCACTCTTTTCCCTTGAAATAAGCGAAGCTTTGTAC
Source organism: Neotoma lepida (assembly GCA_001675575.1). Classification (NCBI taxonomy): domain Eukaryota; kingdom Metazoa; phylum Chordata; class Mammalia; order Rodentia; family Cricetidae; genus Neotoma; species Neotoma lepida. The sequence goes on from LZPO01076879.1 coordinate 16,610, forward strand.
TAATTCAAGATAACAGGCCCTTAGCTAACTGAATGAAAATAATCAAAATGAACACAATCAAATGACAGGGTGCAAAAGAAAGCAACTGAACATGTAGAAAATATTTGTCCCTTGCTTATGAAAATAAAGCCACTATTCCTTTTCCATAAAATAGGCAAAGAATTATTCCTTTTCTTTTAGGGATAATCCTAGCATGAGATACCTTCCACCAGACATTTGATATGCTTTCATTTGTTTTAGAGTGATAGATTTTCAAAAAGCAACATAGAAAAGGATTTTATGTTTCTAGGTGCAGTGAATTGTGGGAAGGTAAATGTGTAGGGACAAATGACAGATGGAAGGTGAGTTATTTTAGTAACCTTGCTTATGTATACCACCCATGATGCCATCTAGGCTAGTAAGGGGAATTGTGTGGCTTGCTTTTGAATTGAGGGAAGATGCCTGGCCTCTAAGCTAGGAGAAAGTCTATGAAATAAGAGGAGAAAGGAAGAGGAAAGAGGGCTGGAGAGATGGCTCAGCTGTTAAGAGCATTAGCTGCTCTTCCAAAGGTCTTGAGTTCAATTCCCAGCAACCACATGGTGGCTCACAACCATCTCTAATAAGATCTGGTGCCCTCTTCTGGCCTACATGCAAACATGCAGGCAGAACACTGTGTACATAATAAATAAATAAATCTTTAAAAAAAAAGAAAAAGAAAGAGGAAAGAGAGTATGAGCTGATGACAGGCTGTGGTGAATGAGGTCTAGGGGAAGAATTCAGAGAGAAACAGAAAGCATTATAGTTATCTTGTACCTGTCTGAATGTGGAGGGAACTGTCTTTTCACTTTCTTCCCCCAAGCTACAGCCTCTATAAACAGTGAGTTGTGTTCTTTTCCGCTCCTGCTCCTTAACCATTTCTCCTTTTAACCTTTCTCTCCTCCTTTAACCATTAGTAACATAGTTGGGAAAGGAACTTTGATTTGGAAGGAGCAAGATGTACTGACCGCTGATGGGTGCATGGACTTGGAGCAGAGAGCTAGCACTAGTCCCTAGAATTAGTTCTCCCTCTTCTGGCGACCCCTCTTCTGGGGAGCTGGGACGGGAATCCCCTCACTACTTCTCTAAGTACCTTCACAGGCCCCTACCCCCAGGGAACTTTGGAACAAGAGTTTGCAGAGTGCACAGAAGAGGAGCGGCCAGGCTTGGCAGTCTTCTAGCCCTGCTTCAACACCGTAGCTATCTATTCATTCCTGAGGGAGTTTTCCTCCCTCCTGGGCCCACTTCTCATCAGTCTTGCCCACTGCAGGTTACCAGAAGTAGTCCATGCCTGAAGAATAGGAGAGACCCAAAAAAAGTATACATTCCTCTCTCCAGCAATCTCACTGGCTTTGTGAGAATCGTGGAAGACAAAAAAGCAAAGCAAAAAATGTTTTTTTAAAATACATGTGTGTCATGTATGTGTCAACAGCATCTAATAAGTTATATTTTTCACAAATAAGAAAAAAATAATTTTAATTATAATATTAAGTATTTGCCATAAATATTGGTATAAAGATTATATATATTCATATATTTTTTCTTTTTATCATTAAGTAAAAGATAATTTAAAATGAAGATAATTTAAAATAAAAATAAATAAAAATAAAGTATATACGTATTCGTTAATTCTTTGGGAATTTCATACAATGTATTTTATCATTTTCACTCTCACTCCTCCCCTATCCAACCCCACACCTTTAGAAGTATTCAAACAATGTACACACTTATTGTGAGCCAAGGCTTAGTAGAGAGTAGATGCTTGATAAATAGTTGCCCGCAGTTTGCATCAGTACAATTCGAATATCTTCTGAAAAACAAGCCAAAATACACCTCTTTAAGAAAACAGTTTAAAAAAAATTCCTAAGGCAATATCACTGTGTTCAGCAGGTATGTTAGAAAAATGCTCCTACATTTTAAATGCAGGGCCATTCTGGCACATGTCAGGGTACTTGCCGCATCACAGGATGTGTCTGTAAGATCTTGTCTTTGTCAACACCACATGTCTTCACTATTACCACTGAAGCTGGACAGGAGCTCCCTACCAAGCTAACATTAAGTCCCTACAGGTGTATTTCACAACAGTTCCTCGAGTACAGGAGGCAGAAGGAAGATGGGGAAAACAAAGTGTGGTTAAAAAAAAAAAAAAAACATGTTTTTAAATGCAAGAAATTCTGACAGCCTTCAGCATCAACATAAAGACTTTCTAATCCATCTTATTTTGCCAGAGGATGACTTTCTGGTGGGACTAGAAATTGGTCTACTTTACCTCTTGCTGTAACTTCCAGGACAGTTTGTCCCCAGGCCCTGACCTAGCTTTGCTTCATGAGAGATCCCTGGAAGCTTTAATCTACTACATGCAACTTTTTTTTATCACATTTTGTATTTTAACGACTTCCTGCAGCTGCCCAAAGCAAAATGAATGGAAAATATGGTTTCCCACCAAAATGTGGTGATGCCGATCAAATGAACTGGCCAGTTGTCCCAGGAGAGTTAAGGTGTGCTCCTGACTCGGCAAATCTTACAAGCCCTTTAGGAGGAGCTGTTAAACAAGACAGGCATGATTTTACCAACTTGTAGTTAACAAATTAAAATCTCTTTTCAGCCAACATAATGATCCCACTTAATTAGACCCCTCGACTCTCCTACTAGGAAGAAAGTATCAGAGACTAAAGAGATTTTAGTTTAAAAAGTGGGGGAAATGGGTATAAATTTAGCTCCACTGATAAAATACAGACCAAAAGCAACTTGGGGAGGAAAGGCTTTATTCCATCTCATATCTCTGATGTCACAATTCATCACTTAAGGGAAGTCTGGTCAGGAGCTCGAAGCAGGAACTGAAGCAGAGACCATGGAGGAATAATGCTTACTGGCTTGCTCAGCTTGCTTACTTACACTCCACCTGCCAGGAATGGCACTGTTCACAGTGGGCTGGACCCCCTACATCAATCATTAAGCAAGAAAATGGCCCACAGGTCAATCAGATGGAGGCAGCGCCTCGAATGATGTTTGCTTCTCCAAGATGACTCTAGTCTGTGTCAAGTTGGCAAAAACTAATTAGCACAATATGACCTTGCCAGGTTGTGTGTGTGTGTGTGTGTGTGTGTGTGTGTGTGTGTCTTCAAATGGAAACTTGTAAAATAGATTGTGGTGGCTAAAAAGGGAACTCAATTGTTAGGAGTGCTTACTGCTCTTCCAGAGGACCATAGTTCTATTCCTAGTACCCATGTCAAGTGGCTCACAATCACCTGGAGCTCCACCTTTGGGGATATGATGCTGTCTTCTGAAAGCCATGGGCACCTGCATCCATATGCACATACTCACACAGACACACATACATACATATATTTTTTTTATATTAAAGAGAAATCTTTAAAAACTGAAAGTTATGTCAATTGAGTGTCTTAAATGCGACCAGAGACTTGCAAGAATCTAACCCTATATCTCCCCTAGGAGCAGTGGCTCACTGTTTGCTATTCTAAAATATTCCAGTGACTCTATAGAACATAGATATTATAAATGATGACAAGCAACCATTTTAACCCAGGGAATCTTCAGCTCAAGGGACTTTCATATTTGTTTTTATCTGCCGCATCAAGGAAGCCTTCCTTGAACTTTAGTTTTGTTTTTATTTAAAGCAAGCCATTAAAAACCCAGATCTTCGGTGAAACGTGTGTATCTTCTCAATAAATCATATTGCTTTTCTTTCCATGCATTCTTGGGGATAAACATCTGGGTTGCTCTGCTGTTGCTTGGAGAAAAAGAGATGGTATTTCTCATACTTTATTGTTGACAGGCTCAGAAAGGGACTCATCGAGCTGTGAAAGTTGACATTTGGCCGCCAGCCACTCAGGCTGTAGCAATGAAGCAGGACAAAAGTATGTGACATTCTATCTAATTCATCTGGTCAGTCATCACATCGCCTGCCACTTGTCTTAATCCAAAGATTAATTAAGAAATAATAGTGGGATGGGGTGATAAGATGAAGGAAGATTAAATTCAATGCCATCATTATAATGTGACTGTCTATTGTGTAAATGGAAAGGACACAAGATTATAGTCTTGAAGCTGGTTCAAACCCATCAGCGAAGGGCAGTTCAGGTGCTAAAGTCAAGCTTCACACTCAATGAGGATCATTCAGGAGAAAAACACAAAGCTGTACTTGTCACCCTTAGACTTTCAAAAGTTACACATTGTCTCCTTTATGAGTCTGGCTTGGCTTGCTGAGCATGCCTGCATCTGCACATCTTCAGCAACTAATCAGTGTTTCTGCTCCTTCATCAATCTGCTCCTCATTCAACAAACATTTACTTGGAGTGGCTACAGGATTCCAGGCCAGGTCAAATTCGGGAGTCCTGTATTTTATCAAGTGTTTGGACTATGAAGCAGGTGTACGTAGACTTGAATTGCAGCAAAACTGATTACTAACCATGCATTCTTAGGATGGCTGCTAACTGGCCACAGTCTAACTTCCTACAACTGGAAAGCATAGATAAACACTAGCACCCCCTCCTCCTAAGTCTGTCCTGAGAGTTAAATGAAATAATCCGCCTATCAAAGCACTGCACAGTACCTGGCATAAAGTGTGTGCTTGACAGAGAAGCAGAAGGGTAGCCACTGTGCCAAAGTGTCCTTAGCAAAGAAAGAGTGACAAGAAGAGGGACATGGACCAAATCCTAAAGGGCCTTGTAAATGGACAAAGTAAGCATTTAAAAACAAATTGTTAAATGCATTTGCATAGTTTTAAGTAGGACTCTGGCAGCATTTGCACACACACACACTGTAGAATTTTGTAGAAATTATGTCAACTGTAAAAACTGTAATTCTCTTCCATTCTTATGGCTACTGAGATATACCATAGCTCCTAAATACCCTCGTGTGGACTCCTGCTAGAGCCTACTCGTCTTGTCTGATGTCGCTGAGAGAAGTGCTCTCTTATAGACTCACATGAATCGTCATTTTACCCAGGTCTCATAACCACATTTCAAGTTCTTTTCACCCCACTTTATCATGTAGGAATGAGGCTCCAAGTCTCCTGACTCGGAAGCACTCTGAGTAAAGCATGCTGTCTGCACCAGGACTCCTTGGCTCCTCATTGGTACCCAAGGAAAGTATAATATGGTAGTGATAGGATCCTGAAGCCAGGGCACCTGTCTTTGCCTCTGTTGCTCATCTCTGTGTCCTCAGTTGCCCTAACTGGAAAATGTTAATAATACTACCTACTTCATGGAGTAGGTTATGAGCAATGACCGGGGTATTAACACTCAGAAGTCAGTATAGTGCTGGACGCAGTAAGCGCCCACTATTGCCGTGTGTTTTCAGAAGTAGTGTGACTTTTCAGCTGTCCCCTACCATCCCCCAGCTTTGTTGCCTCTGAGCTTATACTTCACATGAGTAGAAAACACAATTCCATCTCACTGCAGGGGACTTGCTTCCTTCATATATGCATCTGCTGCCTCCACCCTCAGCAAAAGTGGGACAAGGAGTTTCATGTTCCCAAATTCAGAAAGCTAAGCCCAAATTCCTCCGAAACTGCTTTGCTCTGAATGATGCTTTTTAATTAAACCTTTCAAGGTTTAATTAGAACATGACATGATTCATCTTTGTTTCTGAAAATGTATTTGCAGTCTTGCTAATTGTGTAGGGAGATTTAATATGATTTCTCTCCTCATGTGTGAAATTAATACATTAAATATTTTTAAAAGGAAAATATCTAAAGCCTTTACCTGGGCAGCAGGTGGGGAGCAAATAAACAGTTCAAAAGAGATTCATTGAAAGTAATGCTAGAGAAAGCCCAGCTGGTTTTAAATGGGCCACTTTGTAAGGAACTCAAATTGCTGTCTCTTCACCAATGAGCCTCATGAGGCAGCTTTTGATGTTCCCTCCTGCCTGAGAGATAAAATCCGGTTTCATATTATAGTGCTTACCTCTCAGTCTGCCCCCACATACATAAATACATATACCCACTCGCAACCTCATGTGTACACTCTCTATCCCTGCCATACTCTCTTCATCCCAAACTGAGTAGTTTTCATGCACATGTGGTGCCCTGTGTAACCTCTTCTGGGAAAATTCTACCATGCTTGCGTTAACCATACCTTTATTTTCTGTATTGTGACGAATACTTTGATATCATAGGGTTTGACAGACCCTGGAAGAAGCATGCCTTGGAGGGTTAGTGAACTACTAGAATATCAGTGGGGTGACTCAACTTTCTGTCACCAGGATATAATACACAAGAAGAACCACTTAAAGACAGAAAGATTTCATTTAGACCATCAGTTCAGCCTGTGGCCAGCTGGTCCAAGGCAAGGCAAAGGCATCATGGCGGATGGAAAATGTGCTCACCTCTTGGTCAATAGAATAGAGAAACGGTACATAATACAACCTCCAAGAACACAGCCTCAAGTGACCTAACTTCCTTCAGTTAGGCCTCACCTCATAAAGTCTGAAACATCTAACAGTACTACCAGCTGGAGACCAAGCCTTCAACTCATGAGCCTTTGGGAGACATTCCACAGCAACCAATGACCTGCCTTTGAGCCTGTCCATACCCCATCCACTGCTGGCCACTAATTACTTCCATTATCTGCCTGTCACAACCTAGACCACAGTCCTTACCTCTATTCACTCCAGGGTCAGGCATTAAACAAGCAGAGCTAAGCCTTGTACCATAGTCCACTGAAAGGATTCACATTAGCCAGCCCAATCTAGCTTGCCATGCCTTCTTCATTTCCTCCAAGAAAAACCACAGTGAAGGTTCCTGCCTACTTTTCCCTACTCCTCCTGCTTCCTGACCACCTCAGTCAGTATTCCCCATATTCCCTCTGAAAGCTTTCCGATGCTTTGCCTTTAGGATCTGTCCATATGAGCTGCTTCTCCCACAACAGTCATTCTGTGCCTGTCTTCCCTGCCCTGTTAGAACCTATCCCGGAGGCCAGAATCTTGCCAGGCTCAGCACAGAGTGACTTTCTCTGTGCATCTCTCCTCATTCCTCTCACAAAGATGACACTTCGGACAGACATGTCTGTCTTCCTGTCTAGGCTGAGCCTTGCAGGAACCCAGGCAACACTGGTGTGTGAGCGCCCTCATTTGGCATGGTACCTAACATATGTAGGTATGCATGGATGTGGTGTGCAAGAGGAATGAGTCACCAAACTGAAAAGAGCACCGCCTTGAAAGCAGCATGCCTTAGTGGGAGACGAGTGTAGCATGAATTCCCTAAGGCTCTGGAATAAAATGGGTGCTGGAGGCTCCCAATGAAGGCTCTGGAGTCTAAGAAGGTCCCAATGCCAGCTCTACTGTGTCTCAACCCTGAGGCTTTAGGAAGATATTCTGTTGCCTGCATATGCTTTGGTTCACTTAGTTCTGAAACACAGATAACAGTGATACATTTCCAGGTGCAATAAGGATATAAAGATGAAACATACAGAGAGGCGGGTCCTTTCGGAGACCCTTCCCTATGCCTGCAATGCTTTTTCCTACACCTCCTTTACCCCTTACCCTTGATTTCAGCCAGGTCCCACTTCTTTGGGGATAGCTTCTTTGATCCCCATAACTGGGATACATCCTCCGAAGCAGGTGCCTTTAACCTTATTCCCACCTCCTAGCAACACTTGTCACTGTTTTAAATTTACGTTTGAACATAGCTCTTCCCCCATTAGACTGTCAATCAGTGTTCTCCAAAAAGAATCAATGAGAAAACATATAAATACACACACTCATGGGCCACTGGCATTGTTCCCATGATGGGGATAGACCTGAAAACTCCCCATCCCCTAGTGACATCACAGCCACACAAGTACACTGCATTGTCTGTTTGTAGGGGTAGTAGCATAAACAGGCTTTCTGCACCAGCAGCCGTGTAAAAGTAGCACACATACAAAATTATGTGCAGTGCACCACAGTTGACAATAATAAAAATGACTGCTATTAGGTGTTTGCTGCACTGGTTATCATTGCTTTAGAATATAATCTCACTGATTAAAAGCTTGCTGTAAAGTAGTGGGCCATGGTATACCAAAAGCAACCTCATGCATCTCATGTTGACTTTGTCTCTTTCTACATGGCATGCATGTTCCATATAATCTATATGCTATGTTTATAATACAGTGAGGTGTGTAGTAGACTATGCCATGGAGGTTGATGCTACTACTCTCTTGTAATCACATTGTTAAACTGCCTGATAACATATTTCTCAGTATATATGCTCAATTCATGAAAAGTATACACACACACACACACACACACACACACACACACACACACACGTGCGTGCGCGAGATGGGGGAGGAGCTTCAGAATGGGCCCTCAGACTGGAGATACAAAACAGTTTAGTTGTGTCCAAAGGCGATCCCTTCCACTTCCATGGCCATCCAATCGACGGCTTTAAGATAAATGGGCTGAGTTCCACCCATGTTGTGGAAGATCATACACTTTTCCCAAAGTTTGCTTGTGTAAATGCTATTCTTATCTAAGAAATACCTCCATGGAAGTATCTAGACCAGTATTTCACCAAATACCCAGATACCAACTTAACCTAAAAATAACCAGCCTGTGGAGTCACACTGAAGGATGTGGATTTCTAGGAAGGGCCTTAAGGTTTTACAGATGGCCCCAACTTCCCGTTTATGCTTCCCTTCCTGAGTGCAGATGAAATGTGACTAGCCAGCCTCCTACTACCTTGCCTTTCCTGCCTACTGCCATAATGGACTGTATCCCAGAGCTGTAGGCCAAAATAAGACTTTCCTCCCTTAAAATAAAAATAATCACCTCACACTGTCGTTTATAGAAGGGCAGGATTTGACTTGTTTTGCTGTTTTATCTTACACTTTGTATGCTCTTAATAGGCACTTTTGAGGGAAACTTAAAATACTGCAGGAGGCAGTGCTTCCACGCAGCATTTGTGATTGATGGTGTTTTAATTCTATATAATTAAAAGTTAGTGGTATTAAGATACAAAGAGCTTGGCAGAGCCCAGAATTTTAAACAGCTGTCACCGTGGGACAAAAACATTCCTTGAACCTCTACTAGTCACAGCCATCATCAGAAGTGTCCTCTATTAAAAAAAAAAAAGTTCCCTGTAAGGGGTGATGAGTGGAGAAAAGGGTCCACGAATACTGTGCAGAGAATAAAGGTAGTCAAGGAAACACTTTGGCCAGCTGTAGGGTTTTGTCTGCAGACTCCAACATGTAATCTCTGCCTGCTTGGTGGATCATAGCAGAGTCATAAGAATCTGCTCCTCACTGGGACACTAAATAGCTCTCATTGGTTCTTTTTGTCGGGATCCTAACCAGTGACATACACTTGCCAACAGGTCCACCACAGATGACTTAATTCTCTAGACCTCCTTATGTCAAGTTGTTAAGGGTGGTGTCCTATCTCAATAGTCCCAAGTGCTCCACCTTCTCAGGGAATGAGGAGGGACAGAACACTGAGAACCATAAAGGACCAACAAATACCATGTTTATATTATAGCCTTGATTTTTTAATTTTAATCCTTTTAACGACAGTCACTGAACATTAATTAACAGATATTAACCAGGCCTCACTGACATGGAAAGTAGACGCAATTGATTGTACAATGAATGGCAGATAGTGATAAGCACCAGGATGGCATTAAATTCGGAGTGGTGAGCATCCAGGGAGGGTCCTGGTGTAGGCGGGTGGTCAAGGGATTCCTTTCAAATCAGCCCACATATGAGCAAGCAAAAACAAGTGAGAGAACAAACTATATTCCACGTTGCAGAAACTGGGTGTGAGGTGGCGTGAAAGCCCTGAGGGAAGCAGGCTTTGTGTACGCTACAAGGTACCTTGTGAGTAAGAACTGAGTGAGAGGAGTCATATGCAGAGAGGATTATTGAGAGGCAGCTAGGGAAGGTGGGGAATCCTGGATGGTGTCAAGACTACAACTTTAGCCCTGCAAGGATACTACCTGTAGGTTTGAAGTAGTACAGTGAAATTAGAAACACTGTAATCAAAGAGATGGCCTGGTAATGGTAGCTTGGTGATAGACCACTTGCCTCACAAAGAACACGGCTGGTATGGAGGAGAGGACAAAGAAAATGGACAGTGAGATGGAAGAGCTTAGTGTCTCCTGGAGTACTGAGTTTGTAAATATGCATCTGGATTGTGCTGGGCAAATGGGAAGGAAGGCCATTAGCTCAGAAAACCATGAATGTCACTTTTGCTTCTAGCTTTTCCCGTATTGACCTCTGGAAACCAGGGGCTGGAGACCCCTCTAGCTTATACCCAGAGCAGAATCTCATCAGACAGGTAAAGGGAATTCACAAAGAATTACATTCTTTACAAAGGACAGTTCACAAGCAACATGATGGGAAACCAGCCTCGTAGCCAACACCTCCACCTTTTCCTTCCAGTTCACTCCATGAGACTTTTGAGAGAGAGCCTGCCTACTGCAACCCATTCTGCCAACACCAAAGCCCATGGCTCATCAGCTCTCCTTCTGTGCCACTCTCTGTCAGTGTTTTATTAGCTAAGATTAACCTTAAAAAGCAAGAAAGAAAAGAAAAAAGAATGTTCAAATTCTTTGAAGGAAGGAACAAGACAGAGAGTCTGAGTGGCCAAGGCCAGATTTATTTCTGGCAGATGTGAGAAGGAAAGCTGTGAATAGTCACATTAATAATTTTTCTCTTGTCACAACTATAATCAAAGCCCTGATGACAGTGTTGTCATAAAATCTATATAGCCACTACTCTGAGCTGGGGTTTAGTCTGAATCCTGGGCTCCAGGCTCAAAACTCCCACAATAAATTCTTTCATGGCTGTTCAGAAGCTCCTTATCATGCTATGTTTTACTGCCTATTCCCAGGCCCAAAATGCAACATGCACTTTAGACCAAATATAGAATCCCAGAGAAGGAACTTTAGAGGTCATTATATCCAACACTCCACCCAGATCTGAATTTATACTTATAACTTCGTTGACAACTAGCCACTCAAATGCTAGAAACAGGCTTGGCTGTCGACCTCAGCATAGCCATCTATTCTGTTTGTGGAATGTTTTAGATTCTAATAAGTACATCTGGCACTCACCTCTGGGGCCCCAGATAACACATTCTGTTCATTTTGGGGGGGGAGGGGGGACAATTATCCTCTTACTTCTGTCTATTAAATATCAAGAATATTTAATAAAAGCTTTTCACATAATCCTTGCTTGCTAGTAAACTGAACATTAAAGAAAGAGAATGGGGACAAAGAGATGGATCAGGGGTTAAGAGTACTTGCTGCTGTTGCAGAGAGAGGACTTGGATTCTCTTCCCTATACCTATATGATAACATAGCCATCCATAACTCTGGTTCCAGGGGATCCAAAACCCTATCCTGGCCTCCTTGGGCACCAGGCACACACATGGTACACATATATACATGCAGGCAAATATTTAACATATAATTAAAATAAATAATTCTCTTTTTTTAAGGAGAAAGAAAATATCAATTTGGAGTCATATTCTTAATAGTTCTTTGTGTAGAGATAATGAAAAGTTCTTTCATTGCCTGCACTATCAAATCTGATGGCCAGGCTGGAGCTGGATGAAATCCCCTGTTGAAGCAATACATCTTCTTGGACTCTGAAGAGTGAAAGGGAAAGTGCCTGGTGATTGAGAGGCAAGATGAGTTGGAATCTTGATCCTACCCTTCTGTCTGTCATCTATCACATATTTATTGCAGTTCCCAAATGCATGAGGGAGGTACTGGAGTGTCATTGGAGACTATTGTTCACAAGTTCATTCAACACATAGGGCAACCCTAAGAGTAATTATCACTATCTTGTCAATGTAATATAATGGTGAAGAAAATAATTGGTTTGGGCTGGGTGGTGGTGGCACATCTCTTTAATCCCCGCACTTGGGAGGCAGAAGTAGGCCGATCTCTGTGAGTTCGAGGCCAGCTTATTCTACAAAGCAAATTCCAGGACAGCTAGGACTGTTGTTACACAGAGAAACCCTGTTTCTGAGAAAAAAAAAAGAGAGAGAGAGAGAGAAGCAAGAAAAAAAGAAAGAAAATAACTGGGTTTGGGAGGCTCTCTCTGTGCAGTGAATATTCTAGTGAGGAAAGTAAGTTCATTCAATAATTCCACAAGTACACATAAAATTGCAACAGGGCTAATGTTATGCAAAGAAGAAGCAGAATGCTGACAGAACATGTGACCTCAGGAACTCAAGCTAGTCCACAGAGCTAGAAAAGCCCTGGTTGATATAGTGATGCTAGAGTTGGGATCCAAAGGATGTGTAGGAGAAAGTCCCTGGCAGCTGAGCCCCTGAAGCCCCTGACGTGAGCACAATCTTTAGTGGGGAAGCTTCGTGTGTGTGATATCTGTAAGGCTGGCAGTGTGGAGGATCAAGGTCAAAGATGAAATATGAGAAGTGCATCAAATTCAGATAATGTAGGAGTTTGAAGGCCAGGTTATTATTTTCCACCTTTAGTCTCCAAGCATTAATAATCTAAAAAGTACTTTAAGCTAGGGTTGTGTGTGTGGTGGTGGGGGGTGTTTGTGTGTGTGAGTGTGTTGTGCAGTGTGGAAAAATTTGAGGTTAAATGAACATGCTCCTGCTGTAATAGAATAGATTGGAATGGACCATGATGAAGATCCAATTAGGAAACTAGGGGCCTAGGGAGATTGCACTATAAACTCTTTAACCTCTGAACAAACATGAGGACTTGAGCTGAAATCTCTAGACACCATGCAAATAAAGACAGGTAAAGCAATACATGTCTGTAATACCAGTGTTTCTCTAGGGAAACTAGAGAGAGAGATAGGACAATCTGCAGCTCACAGTCCTTAGTACAGCTTAGTACACACAACAGCAAACAACAAAGAGACTGTCTCAAATAAGCTAGAAGGCAAAGACCAACACCCAAGTTTGTCCTCTGACCTCCACACCTCTACACCTCTACCACTGCATATGTGCACCTAGACACACATGCATACACATATGCATAGATGCAGATAAAGTAAAAGTCATTAGGAAGGCATTAGAGGGTACAGAGTAGAGCTGTCAGTTTACTTGGAATAGGATAATAGTAGTTAGTGGGCATTGAGGTGGCACAGATTAACAAGAGTTCTAGGAGGTACAGCAATGGGGATTTGTATCTGGGAGGCTAGAGAAAACCTAGTGACTATAGGAACCCTTGTGGGTCATCTAACATGGAATACATCCTACTATGCATAACTAGACACCAAGCACTGATTTAGGGTGCAATGTGACATTTGTGTAAGATGATCAGTCATTATTATATAATTTCCAACAATGCAGTAAGAGAACTGTTACATAGGGAAATATCACAACTGCATGTTATTTCAGGTGATATGGCTCCCTAAAGTCATGTTGTTGATGTTGTTGTTTGTGTGTGTATATATAGATACATATTGTATTAAAGTTGCAGAGTAATGCATTTAGGTGATTAAGTCCTTTCATGCATTTAGGTGGTTATTTAAGGGTCTTTTATCAAATTCACTGGTCCTCATCCTCAACAGATAGAATCCAATAGATAACAGGCTAAGGACACCTTCTGGGATAAGCTGGAGGGACTTGTGGGTCACCCTCCTTCCACATACTTTAGCTTGAGGACTGGTGCATTGCCAAGGTCCTTGGCGCTCATCACAGCATAATCTAACTTCATTAAGATTCACATGCCATAGGTCAGTTATGCTGGGCCCTGAGGGGCAGTGTCAGGAATGAATCCTAGGTGGTGACCGAGGCTAGTAGTGCCACCATTTGAGATCAAGATTTGTAGTGCTATAAAATAGCCAAACATGGGACCTGTAGAGTTTGAATACATAAGAGGAAACCCAAAAGTGAGATGTCAATAAGTAATAAGTCTGGAATGCTAAAGGATTGTCTAGAATGAACACTGCAAGGAGTTAAACTATGTCACCTGAGGGCCCAGCTTAATTAAGAAGCATTGTGTATTAGAAGTGATGTCACAGGAAACCCTTTATCCAAAGGCCAAGCTAGAACTTCCCCATTCTGAGATTTTGTGATTCATCAGCAGATGGTCTTCAAGTTGCTTTCATGCTATCTTAATACTATACCAACTGGCTACAAAGAAATAGGAGTATGAGCTAGAACCCAAAGGTAGCTGAGCCTAATGGACTTAGAAATAAGAAAAGGCTACCATCTGCATTAAGGCAGATTGTCCTTCTGTCTGCAGATGAGTGTGTCTTATTTCTATTACAGCTGAAGAAAATGGCTACCCTAGTCCTAACCAGGGTGACCAACTGCATAGTGAGCCTTACATTCTTTCTACAGTTGGCCCATCTCCTGACATATGAATCTAGGTAGTCATCCCGTGACCACTGCCTATTCAGCATTCAGACACAACAAATTGGCAAACGTGTCTACAATACAGAATGATTACTAGCCTTCCCGTCTTTGAAGATGAGAAGACAAAAGACATTTTGCTTCACAACAGCTCTTAATTATATTGATGCTTATTAATCTGTACCTCCCTATTTTCATGAATTAATTAATCTCAGACGACTTCTCTATATATTACTTGTCACTTCCCAGCATTGCATGTTGCTATTTTCATCTTCAAATTTGAGTAATTTCTAAGAAGTTTATACTTTTCAACTGTATTTATGTCTAAATAATTATCTTCATGTAATCCATCTTGAAGTGGCTAACTCTTAAAAATATAGACATACTAACCTGCTTATTTCTTCTCTGAGGCCTTGTGTACTATAATAATTAGAAGTTATCTGAGCCTCCAGTCCTGATGCTACTGCCTACCAATATGTCCTTCTCTTGTGGAAGTGCTACTGACTTTTTGTGTCTCACACCATGGTAGAGCCCTTTAGCTCTACCCTGCACTCACTCCCACTTCTTGCTCTGTGTTATAAAACTTAAGTGATGACAACATAGTAATGAAAATCTGGGCACCACCTCCCTCAACATTAGCCCTCTCACATCTGAATACATGCCTGCTGCCCTCTGCTGTTACTTACGCTACCACATCACTTCCTGCTTAATACCCTTCAGAGGGAAGAGCCCACAATACTCTTGACCAACAAAGTCCTGATGGTTTGTCTCATTTCTACCTACATACTCTATTTTTACCTCCCTGTATCACAAATCCTCATAATTATGTTGCCTGGAACAATCTCCTATCTCCTTTCTCTTTGGAAAACATGGCTAAGCTCCTACAAGTGTGGGCTAAGAATCATTTTACCTATCTGGGATAATCTACCACCTTCTAAAGCTCTTAGTATATGCTTTCTGCTATTTTAGATGTCAATTTACATTTCTCTTCACCCAGAGAAGAAGTGTGATGAAAAAATGACTTTGGAGCCAGAGGTCTTGGCTTCAGATGTAGATCTGTATCTATGTATCTGTGTAGCATGGGCTAGTCGGTTGATTTCTTCAAGCCTCATTTTCCTCAAATGCAAAAAAACAAGAGTAGCAATAAACTATCCTAAATAGTTTACTATATTTTCCATACATAGCCAAGCTCAATAAACATCTATAGAATGATATTAAAACTTCAGGCCTATAGGGATCTGATAAAGTAGAGGGAAGAGATATTGAGCTCAACCCTGAATAGAACATGGGTAAGTGAGAATTTGTAGCCAAAGAGCAGGCTAGGAGTCAATGAATGGAAACAGTAGGGAGGGAGAGTCTGAATCCATCCAACTAGGTCCTTGTTGAAGGTTGACCAGGGTGATTACACACCACACTGTGGGAGGAGAGGGTAGAGCCAGTGAGGTATCAATGGAATGGCACAGATGGACCTCAGGGGATGTTCAGGAGCCTGACTGAAGTTTCAAGACACAGAAACTCTTTGTCAATGGAGACCTTGGAAGTTCAGTATTTGATTACTACAAGCAACACAAATATGTTAGGATATAGAATAGCATACATATATAGAACTGAATATTAGAACATACTTGGATCTCTGGGGTTTTAGGCATTTACTTGGGGGTCAAAGACATATCTCCTGAGAGTAAGGAGACACAACTGTATCTTATATTCAATATCTCATTTATTCTTCTAAGGAAAGACCAAAAGGTACTCAGAGGCGGGGGAAAATGACTACATGAAAAACTCAGAGTTCTCCCGTGAAGGCCATGGTAGTTCAGAATGGTTGAGAAAGTGATCTCAATGCCATTGTTCAGAAACTAGAATCCTCACTGTGGGTCCTTCCTATCCTATCCTCCAATTCTTTAGTCATGTAACAGCTCCTTCCTTCAGGGAAAGGTACCACAAGAGTTATAACCATGTAAGAGATTGGTGCTGGCAGATGAGAGCATTTTCATCAACAGACCTCAGATAAAGCATTCAGAAACCTTGACTGACATTTTCCTGTGATAATGGCCCCTCTCTTAGCCCAACACTTGCAATATGTCTCCCATGCCACTGTGTATAATATCCCATGTGGTTTTCCCCCCAGTATCATGGGATTCATCCACATTAATAAACACGCCCCACAATCAGCTGGGTTGCCAAAACATCGCTTTTTAAACAGCTTTGCACCAGAACTGTTAGAAATTACCTGATGATTAATGTGGTCTAACCCAAAGAACTTGACTGCAGCAGGCTGAGGATTTATCGATAAGACTGATCATAATCTTCCATCTTTGTTTACATCAGTAATTAATGCAGTTCAGGAGGGAGTCCTTGAAACCTTGTACAAGCAAGATTTATCCCCTCTGGAATAGATTACAGCCATATGTCACCAGTCAAAAGGTAATTGGTACATTTCATTAGAAAGTAATTGAAAAGAAGATTTATTTTAATGCCCTGTAATAAATAATCTCGATAAGTGTTATTGTTAGAACGGATATTTGCACTGTGTAAAGAATTTGCTTTACATCAAAATATAGTATATACTATATATCATTCTTAGATTTTCTAAGAAGATTTTTGCCTATGGCTCCAGGTAAAGAAAAACAAATATTTATACTGTGAGGTGTCCTTTGAGAACCGTACTTCCTCCTCATGATTCATATCAACAAAGAGCTTCCTGACTCTGTCACTCAAATGAAAATCCCTACATGTATGAGCAGAGGTGTTTTGAACAGTAGACTCGGGCAAGGGAATTAGAGCTGCTGAGCTTGGGCTCTGAGGTGTCTTACTCTGAATGGAAATGTGATGGGTAGGACATAGCTCTCAAGAGTACTACTAGAAGCCAGGTGGTGGTAGCATATGCCTTTAATCCCAGCACTTGGGAGGCA
The DNA here is from genome assembly GCA_001675575.1 of Neotoma lepida. Taxonomy (NCBI): domain Eukaryota; kingdom Metazoa; phylum Chordata; class Mammalia; order Rodentia; family Cricetidae; genus Neotoma; species Neotoma lepida. The sequence continues at coordinate 33,820 of LZPO01076879.1, forward strand.
GAGGCAGGTGGATCTCAGTGAGTTCAAGGCCAGCCTGGTCTACAAATCTAGCTCCCAGACAACCAAGACTGTTACACAGAAAAACCCTGTCTCGGAAAAAAAGAAAAAAAACCACTACTAGAGATGATGATGGTACCTTTGTTAAGTACTTCCAAGAATTTGCCTAAGTCTTTTATGCTGATCACAACCCCATCATCATCTCTAACAGTGTTGTATCTTTCTATGCTATTTAAGAAGAAATATGATGAACTCCAATGTGAGCTTGTCAATCTTAGAGAGGGATGTAGGTCAATGACAAAGCACTTGCCTAGCATGTATAAAGTCCTGGTTTGAGCCTAT
>LZPO01076880.1:9023-26629 GCA_001675575.1 Neotoma lepida
TTAATCCCAGCACTCGGGAGGCAGAGGCAGGCGGATCTCTGTGAGTTCGAGGCCAGCCTGGGCTACCAAGTGAGTTCCAGAAAGGCACAAAGCTACACAGAGAAACCCTGTCTCGAAAAAAAACAAAAAAAAAATATTATCAAATTAGATAAGAAATACTATGCCTTCAGACTACTTACTCAAAAAGTAACAGGATTTTTACAGTGGATTTTTATGTATTTTGGAGGAAGAAACACAATGTCCAATAAGTGTGTGACTTATAGCATGAGAGAGATGAAAATAATTCAGGCATATAATAAGATGCCATGAAGGGAGAACTCAGAATATGTAATTTAGGTACATAAAAGATAAGAAAGATTGAGAATTTTCACTTCCTAAATTAACTGCAATCTATCTTTTTTGCCTGGATATATTGAGAAACTTTATTTGATATAAAATTGTGTTAACTATTTATTTATTAATTTTATGTATGCATGCCACATATGTGAATGTGCCCACAGAGGTCAGGAGGTGGAGGCAGAGTGGATCTGGAGAAAAACTGAGGTAGGGGTGAGACTGAGGGAAGGCAGGAAGGGGAAACTGCAGTGAGGGTATAATATATGAGAGAAGAATTGAAAAAGCAGAGGAAGAAGAAATAATGTGTCCCTTTGGTTATGTTTTCATATATTAAGGAGGTGGAATATTTCGATGATTGAGAGAAAGGGCAGACTAAGTGTATGACCTGCTTTGGAGTGACTTTCCTTCAGATAGATTTAAGACGTAGATTTATTTTCACTATAATAAATCACTATCATTATCTTCTTACTCATGTACACTTAGTTCATGATGAGATGAAGTGCCAGTGACTACATAAATAAGAATATTCTACACACAATCAAAGTTGCAACATAATGACTGCCCTCATGCCTCAAGGGAACCAAAATTTCCAGAAAGAGACACAAAGAGGGACTTTGTCTGGTCATGTTTTAAAGAGAAAAGAGAAAAGATCCCCTTTGATCTTGCTGAAGTGTTTGTAATCAAGACTTAAATATGTTTTTTCACTCTAAGATTGAACACAGGAGAGTGTTGGACTCAAAATACTTGCTCTTTTATGTTCATAGAACCCATGTTTTTATTTTCATTCAGTCATATGGTTTGCAGACTTGACAATATCCCACCAACCAGGATTAAAAATGTGCTAAAAAATGGTCTTGTTTCATTCTTCAATGTATCTACTTAAATCAAAAATATAAAAAACAGTGTTTAATTTCCATTAATACTTTCAATAATCATGTATTTAATATTTCAACTCCTAGACTTGACAACAAGCATGTTTCTACAATTCTTTTCACAACAAATGTGGAAAAATATGAACTTTGACAGGGTAATGATAGTGTTTATATATCATAAGTCAACACTACATTATTATTACAATGTGCATGAACTAAAAACAATCAATATTTTGGGGTATTCTAATATATGTGAGAGAAAAACACAAAAAAATCTTAAAAGAATTGTGAATTCAATCTTACAAAGAAAAATGCACTCATCATGCACCACACATATTTTCAATGGTACATCTTCATCAGGATACCAGTAATTTTGCTTTCCTTTGAAATATGTCCAATTTTCCACGAAGCTCATGAAACATTTAATCAGGGGCTCTTTTAGTAATATCTCTTTTATGTACTCTGAAATAGTTGGTTTATCACTAAAACACCACAAGAATTAACTCTTTGATATTCTGACAAAATTCAATAATCTGGAAGCATTTGGGCTCCTCACATTTAGTGACTTCATCCTGTACACTCTGTGTACAATGAACAATCATAGCATGCAGGCAACCTCACCAGAGCCTATTCAGCATCAATGGCTTTACTTGGTTCTCTTATGATGTCATCTTTAATGGGACTCTACTAACCGTGGATTTTTCCTTGATGGACAAGCAACAAGAGGAAGGTGATAACAATGTACAAGAGTTAATTACATCAAGGCCTTGCTGTACTACTGCAAGATGAAGCCAGATGCCTATTGAGTACAGAGACAGGATTCTAAACTATATTTTGCTCCTGTGTTATCAAAGGGTTCTTAATCTTATTTGTTTTTAGTAAAACAAAATAATTGTCTGTATCACACACTGTTCTGTACCTAACATTTTACTGCTAGTACTGCAGCACTCACTTCTGCCATACAGGAGCAAACATTTCTCAAAATGCAAAGCTACCATTCTATAGTAGAGAGGCAGCCAATTTCCTACCTTTTTTACTACAGCTTGTGAAGGTAGATAGAATAATTTGATGCTAACAAATTGTAGCTTTTGGCTTTCTGCTACTTAGTTTTGACTATAAAAATCAATAAAATTATTCAAGTATTTTGGCAAATTTAATCAGCCTTTTCTTTCTAAAGGATGACTAACTCTGTCCCAAACACATGATGACAAGTAATCGCAGGCTTGTTAATTTCATGTAGTCAAATAACAGTCATCAGAGGAAAAAAAAAAGACAGACAAAATTGCAAAAATTTCCAAGTAAGTCTTGAAAAAATAATGACTATATCTACAAGCAATCAATCTACATTCATTTATTCAAAAGGGAATCAGTGGAAAAACAGTAATATGATGAATATAAGAAATCAAGAAGTTTCCTGGAAACTTGTGCATTTCATGATTTGATTGTAGACCATTTAAGTCCAATAAACATTGCCTGTCCAGATTTTGCATTTCAACTCGCTACATGTTGCATATAATGCACTCTTTGAAAACATCTGTTGGATTAATTTAATTAAAAAGTGTGAAAGTCTGTTAGGATTAGATTATGGAGTGGTTNAAGAAATAAATCCTTATAATTATTTCTTTTGACATACCTATCAAACGATTAACAGTGGTTCAAGTAGTGGTTTGCAATTATTGTGATGTTTTCCCAATGCTGTTACTTTTGGTGATGGATTATTGTCATAAAGATGACATGATATATTCTACTGGGCAATTATTAATTGATTTCTATCTATTGTTTTCCTCCCATTATTCTAGGTGAAGCACAGCCTCTAACATTGCCTCTTTAAAGTTTCCAATGATTTCAGCTGTATTTTGTTCATGTTCAGTATCTTATATTCACTCCCAAGTTTGTCTGGTCACAAATTGTCCTTGGTTGGCATTCAGATGTCCATTAGCTTTGAAGAGTTTGTCAACTATATGTTTATTATATGTCACTAATTTAATGAAATCTGCATTCTACAAAACACTTTCCACACACAGCTTTCATGTCTTGTAAGTTACTTATATTACTGTCAATAAATTCTACTAAATTTTGAGGGTAGATTCGATGGTCATTACTCAATTCATTTTATATTTTAACTTCATCTTTTAGTAGAAGGCTTGCCATTTTTTCTCATAGCCCCACCCCCCTCTTATGTTGCAATTAATTTGACTTTGTGTGTGTGTGTGTGTTATACAGCACAATTTTATGCATATATTTAGAAATGATTGGCACAGTCATGCGTGGCAATTCCCACATCTTTTGGTTCATGGATATTTGGGCTTCTGTGATTAGTGATTTAAGGAACATGAAAGTGTAGATATCTCATTGATAGACCAGTTGCATTCCCTTAGGATATGCAGTAACTAGTGGAATTAAGGAATCATATTATATTTCTATTTTTATGTTTTCATTTCATTTTTTTGGAGACGGGGTCTCAGGTAGCCTAAGCTGGCAATAACCTCCTTGAACAACAAAAGATGACCTTGAAGTTCTGATCCTTTTGCCCATGTCTTCCAAGTGCTGGAATTTCAGGCATGTGATTCTTGCTTGATTTTATGGTGTTGGTGATCAAACCAAGTGCTTTCTGGATGCTACACAAGCACTCTACAAACTGAATCACACCCACAACCTCTATGTTTATTTCTTGAGAGACTATCTGCATTATGATCATTATATCAATTTATGTTCCTAAATAATACTGCATAAGGGTCCCATACAGTCCACATTTTCATCAATTCTTTTTATCTTTGATCATTTTTATTATAGTCGAATTAGTATTTGTAAAATGATTTCTTTTAGTAGTTGTAATTTTCATTTCTTTAATTATTGGGAGATATTGAACATAATTATTGGTATAGTCTTGGTTATTTGCATATTGCTTTTGAGAAAAAGCATGTTTGGATCTTTTGCTCATTCTTTTTTTGTTTTGTATTTTGGTTTTTCGAGACAGGGTTACTCTGTATAACAGCCTTAGCTATCCTGAAACTCACTCTGTAGATCAGGCTGGCATCGAACTTACAGAAATCCGCCTGCCTCTGCTCCCAAGTGCTGAGATTAAAGGCGTGCGCCACCACTGCCTGGACCTTGGCTCATTTTCTAATTGATTTTTTTCTAGCTCCTCAATTGCTTAATTTCTTCCACATTCTTTTATAGCTCCTTATCAAATAAGTTAGTCCAAAATGCTTTCTCTATCACACTGATCATCTTCACTTTTTCCGTGGTCTCCTATGCTGTATGGTTTCTTTCACATTGTTGTAGTTCCATTTGTCTTCTTTATCTGCTTTAATGTCTTGGGTTTTGTTGTTATACCCAAAACACTCTTGCTGAGACCAACATTTTGCAGACTTTTTACCATATTTTATTTCAGTGGGTTATAATGTGATACTATGTATTTAATTACTCAACCCACTTGAGTTGATATTTTGTGTATGATATGGCTTTAGGGGGAAAGTTCATTTTTTGCATGGTTATACCCTATTTTCTTCAACATAATTTATTGAAAAATATGCCTATTCCCTACTTTTTGTTCTTGGAAACTTTGTCAAGATCAATTGGACATAAATATGTGAATTTAGTTCTAGGCTTTCTATCCTTTGCTGGGTGCAGGTTTGTACTTATGTCTAAACTATATTGTTTTAGTTATTAGATCACTGAGGTCTATTTTAACACCATGTATGTTACAGCTCTAGCTATGATTCTTTTATGATCACTTTGATATTTTACTTGCATATAAATTTAGAAGATTGTTTGATTTTTGTAAAGAAGACCAAATAAGGTTTGATAGGCATAACATTGAGTTTGTATGTTACATTGGGTTGAATGGGCATTTATTGTTTCTCCTCCTACCAGGAACACAGCATACCTTCCTATTTATGTTTTTTTTATAATATTTTTACTAAATTTTATGATTTTCAAGATCTTTCCTTCTTTAGTTAAATTTATGAGGCCATATTAGACTTTAACTAGTGACAGATAAAGGCTATAACAAGAAAAAAATATAGAATGGTGCCAATGGCGAACAAAGATGCAAAAGTTACACACTATTTGGTAGCAAATCTAGTTCAGCCTCAACCTTTTGAAGTGCTCTGAACCATGATTCATAACAGTTATTTCTATAATGCCAGAAGTGGTCAATGCATTGAAATCAGTAAATATAATCTATGACATTAACAGACTCAAGAAAAGCATGTCTAATATTTTTCAATAAAAATAACCATCTAAAAGTGAGGTATAGAAGAAATTCAATTCAATGGACTATACAAGCCTAGAGTTAATATAATTATAAAATGTGAGAAGCTAAAATTCTTTATTCTGAAATTAGGAAAAAGTCAAAAATGCCTCCTAGTCTCTTTTGTATGTTATTGTAAGTCTCAGATAGAACAATTAACCAAGAGAATGAGCAACATACAGCAATTTGAGAAATGATGTCAAATGTATCTACCAGCTACACAATATGATACTGTTTGTTGAAACAAAAAAAAACTCTACATATAAAACTTTAGAATTAATAAACTCATTTAATAACATGGTAAGATATAAAATTAATATAAAATCAATAATTAACTTCTTAAAATTAGAAATAATCCTTTTAATAGTGGCATAAACATTGCAAAGAATGGATAAATTTAAGGAAAAATATTTAGTTTTATTTGTTTATGAAGTGAAGCAATATCCTAAGGCTCTTTCTCCTCAAGAAAGCCCATTACTTGAAATCCATAAAAGGTAAAGACAATATTGATGGTTATCTGTTAAAAACACATGTCAAATCAAATTATACTCAATGTTGGAGCATGAAATAAAGAGGCAATATGTGGAAAAAATATTAAGAACAGAAGTGTTCACCTGCCATCATGAAATAATTTAAAAATATTATATTTAAGTTAAAATGACTTAATTTGTTGTAGTTTTTCTCAAAGATATTAATATAGAAATGTTCATTAAGATTTCCAAAGAGAGGTATAAACCCTAAAGGACTATGAAAATGCATTGTGACATAAACCATTTTATTTGAGGAGAATAGCTTAGCAGATGGCAAAGCAATCAGAACTAATCTNAAAAAAATCTTAAAAGAATTGTGAATTCAATCTTACAAAGAAAAATGCACTCATCATGCACCACACATATTTTCAATGGTACATCTTCATCAGGATACCAGTAATTTTGCTTTCCTTTGAAATATGTCCAATTTTCCACGAAGCTCATGAAACATTTAATCAGGGGCTCTTTTAGTAATATCTCTTTTATGTACTCTGAAATAGTTGGTTTATCACTAAAACACCACAAGAATTAACTCTTTGATATTCTGACAAAATTCAATAATCTGGAAGCATTTGGGCTCCTCACATTTAGTGACTTCATCCTGTACACTCTGTGTACAATGAACAATCATAGCATGCAGGCAACCTCACCAGAGCCTATTCAGCATCAATGGCTTTACTTGGTTCTCTTATGATGTCATCTTTAATGGGACTCTACTAACCGTGGATTTTTCCTTGATGGACAAGCAACAAGAGGAAGGTGATAACAATGTACAAGAGTTAATTACATCAAGGCCTTGCTGTACTACTGCAAGATGAAGCCAGATGCCTATTGAGTACAGAGACAGGATTCTAAACTATATTTTGCTCCTGTGTTATCAAAGGGTTCTTAATCTTATTTGTTTTTAGTAAAACAAAATAATTGTCTGTATCACACACTGTTCTGTACCTAACATTTTACTGCTAGTACTGCAGCACTCACTTCTGCCATACAGGAGCAAACATTTCTCAAAATGCAAAGCTACCATTCTATAGTAGAGAGGCAGCCAATTTCCTACCTTTTTTACTACAGCTTGTGAAGGTAGATAGAATAATTTGATGCTAACAAATTGTAGCTTTTGGCTTTCTGCTACTTAGTTTTGACTATAAAAATCAATAAAATTATTCAAGTATTTTGGCAAATTTAATCAGCCTTTTCTTTCTAAAGGATGACTAACTCTGTCCCAAACACATGATGACAAGTAATCGCAGGCTTGTTAATTTCATGTAGTCAAATAACAGTCATCAGAGGAAAAAAAAAAGACAGACAAAATTGCAAAAATTTCCAAGTAAGTCTTGAAAAAATAATGACTATATCTACAAGCAATCAATCTACATTCATTTATTCAAAAGGGAATCAGTGGAAAAACAGTAATATGATGAATATAAGAAATCAAGAAGTTTCCTGGAAACTTGTGCATTTCATGATTTGATTGTAGACCATTTAAGTCCAATAAACATTGCCTGTCCAGATTTTGCATTTCAACTCGCTACATGTTGCATATAATGCACTCTTTGAAAACATCTGTTGGATTAATTTAATTAAAAAGTGTGAAAGTCTGTTAGGATTAGATTATGGAGTGGTTNAAGAAATAAATCCTTATAATTATTTCTTTTGACATACCTATCAAACGATTAACAGTGGTTCAAGTAGTGGTTTGCAATTATTGTGATGTTTTCCCAATGCTGTTACTTTTGGTGATGGATTATTGTCATAAAGATGACATGATATATTCTACTGGGCAATTATTAATTGATTTCTATCTATTGTTTTCCTCCCATTATTCTAGGTGAAGCACAGCCTCTAACATTGCCTCTTTAAAGTTTCCAATGATTTCAGCTGTATTTTGTTCATGTTCAGTATCTTATATTCACTCCCAAGTTTGTCTGGTCACAAATTGTCCTTGGTTGGCATTCAGATGTCCATTAGCTTTGAAGAGTTTGTCAACTATATGTTTATTATATGTCACTAATTTAATGAAATCTGCATTCTACAAAACACTTTCCACACACAGCTTTCATGTCTTGTAAGTTACTTATATTACTGTCAATAAATTCTACTAAATTTTGAGGGTAGATTCGATGGTCATTACTCAATTCATTTTATATTTTAACTTCATCTTTTAGTAGAAGGCTTGCCATTTTTTCTCATAGCCCCACCCCCCTCTTATGTTGCAATTAATTTGACTTTGTGTGTGTGTGTGTGTTATACAGCACAATTTTATGCATATATTTAGAAATGATTGGCACAGTCATGCGTGGCAATTCCCACATCTTTTGGTTCATGGATATTTGGGCTTCTGTGATTAGTGATTTAAGGAACATGAAAGTGTAGATATCTCATTGATAGACCAGTTGCATTCCCTTAGGATATGCAGTAACTAGTGGAATTAAGGAATCATATTATATTTCTATTTTTATGTTTTCATTTCATTTTTTTGGAGACGGGGTCTCAGGTAGCCTAAGCTGGCAATAACCTCCTTGAACAACAAAAGATGACCTTGAAGTTCTGATCCTTTTGCCCATGTCTTCCAAGTGCTGGAATTTCAGGCATGTGATTCTTGCTTGATTTTATGGTGTTGGTGATCAAACCAAGTGCTTTCTGGATGCTACACAAGCACTCTACAAACTGAATCACACCCACAACCTCTATGTTTATTTCTTGAGAGACTATCTGCATTATGATCATTATATCAATTTATGTTCCTAAATAATACTGCATAAGGGTCCCATACAGTCCACATTTTCATCAATTCTTTTTATCTTTGATCATTTTTATTATAGTCGAATTAGTATTTGTAAAATGATTTCTTTTAGTAGTTGTAATTTTCATTTCTTTAATTATTGGGAGATATTGAACATAATTATTGGTATAGTCTTGGTTATTTGCATATTGCTTTTGAGAAAAAGCATGTTTGGATCTTTTGCTCATTCTTTTTTTGTTTTGTATTTTGGTTTTTCGAGACAGGGTTACTCTGTATAACAGCCTTAGCTATCCTGAAACTCACTCTGTAGATCAGGCTGGCATCGAACTTACAGAAATCCGCCTGCCTCTGCTCCCAAGTGCTGAGATTAAAGGCGTGCGCCACCACTGCCTGGACCTTGGCTCATTTTCTAATTGATTTTTTTCTAGCTCCTCAATTGCTTAATTTCTTCCACATTCTTTTATAGCTCCTTATCAAATAAGTTAGTCCAAAATGCTTTCTCTATCACACTGATCATCTTCACTTTTTCCGTGGTCTCCTATGCTGTATGGTTTCTTTCACATTGTTGTAGTTCCATTTGTCTTCTTTATCTGCTTTAATGTCTTGGGTTTTGTTGTTATACCCAAAACACTCTTGCTGAGACCAACATTTTGCAGACTTTTTACCATATTTTATTTCAGTGGGTTATAATGTGATACTATGTATTTAATTACTCAACCCACTTGAGTTGATATTTTGTGTATGATATGGCTTTAGGGGGAAAGTTCATTTTTTGCATGGTTATACCCTATTTTCTTCAACATAATTTATTGAAAAATATGCCTATTCCCTACTTTTTGTTCTTGGAAACTTTGTCAAGATCAATTGGACATAAATATGTGAATTTAGTTCTAGGCTTTCTATCCTTTGCTGGGTGCAGGTTTGTACTTATGTCTAAACTATATTGTTTTAGTTATTAGATCACTGAGGTCTATTTTAACACCATGTATGTTACAGCTCTAGCTATGATTCTTTTATGATCACTTTGATATTTTACTTGCATATAAATTTAGAAGATTGTTTGATTTTTGTAAAGAAGACCAAATAAGGTTTGATAGGCATAACATTGAGTTTGTATGTTACATTGGGTTGAATGGGCATTTATTGTTTCTCCTCCTACCAGGAACACAGCATACCTTCCTATTTATGTTTTTTTTATAATATTTTTACTAAATTTTATGATTTTCAAGATCTTTCCTTCTTTAGTTAAATTTATGAGGCCATATTAGACTTTAACTAGTGACAGATAAAGGCTATAACAAGAAAAAAATATAGAATGGTGCCAATGGCGAACAAAGATGCAAAAGTTACACACTATTTGGTAGCAAATCTAGTTCAGCCTCAACCTTTTGAAGTGCTCTGAACCATGATTCATAACAGTTATTTCTATAATGCCAGAAGTGGTCAATGCATTGAAATCAGTAAATATAATCTATGACATTAACAGACTCAAGAAAAGCATGTCTAATATTTTTCAATAAAAATAACCATCTAAAAGTGAGGTATAGAAGAAATTCAATTCAATGGACTATACAAGCCTAGAGTTAATATAATTATAAAATGTGAGAAGCTAAAATTCTTTNTTCTGAAATTAGGAAAAAGTCAAAAATGCCTCCTAGTCTCTTTTGTATGTTATTGTAAGTCTCAGATAGAACAATTAACCAAGAGAATGAGCAACATACAGCAATTTGAGAAATGATGTCAAATGTATCTACCAGCTACACAATATGATACTGTTTGTTGAAACAAAAAAAAACTCTACATATAAAACTTTAGAATTAATAAACTCATTTAATAACATGGTAAGATATAAAATTAATATAAAATCAATAATTAACTTCTTAAAATTAGAAATAATCCTTTTAATAGTGGCATAAACATTGCAAAGAATGGATAAATTTAAGGAAAAATATTTAGTTTTATTTGTTTATGAAGTGAAGCAATATCCTAAGGCTCTTTCTCCTCAAGAAAGCCCATTACTTGAAATCCATAAAAGGTAAAGACAATATTGATGGTTATCTGTTAAAAACACATGTCAAATCAAATTATACTCAATGTTGGAGCATGAAATAAAGAGGCAATATGTGGAAAAAATATTAAGAACAGAAGTGTTCACCTGCCATCATGAAATAATTTAAAAATATTATATTTAAGTTAAAATGACTTAATTTGTTGTAGTTTTTCTCAAAGATATTAATATAGAAATGTTCATTAAGATTTCCAAAGAGAGGCATAAACCCTAAAGGACTATGAAAATGCATTGTGACATAAACCATTTTATTTGAGGAGAATAGCTTAGCAGATGGCAAAGCAATCAGAACTAATCTTCCAGGCACATACTNGTTTGCACTTCTGAATTAAATAAAGGTGTTCATGTAGATTCAGATTTGTCAGTGACCTTGTTGTTCTTGCTGCTACTATAAGAACTGTTGTGTTGTAGTAAATTTTCATTTTCCTAAACTCAGTATAATGACATATCTTAGCACTTCATGTTCCTTTTCATATCAACCCAAGTGATTATCTCAGTGCAATGGATTTAACACTGAATCTTCTGAGACATGTGTCATGCCTGTCTTCATTGCTTCTTGTTCCTGGGCATTTCTGCTTAGATGGTCTGGGAATACCTCCAAACGTGTGTTCTATATTCTTGCTTGTCTTGGAACCACCTCTTTGCCTTTGGCTTTCATTTTTATAATNATAACTGCTATTGTTTCTCATCCAAAATTTGGAACAATTTAGAACAAATAAACACTTTTAGCTTTCTTTCATTGTTCTCTATTCTTATGCTATAAACTGCATTCAATTGCCCTTGTAGTGTAACACACACACACACACACACACACACACACACAAATACACACACACACACTTAAACAATTAATTCACACCATCTTATCCCTACAAGCTACACTCATCCTCTACTCAATACTTTGCAGTGGCTCTGTATCTTATAATAAAAACTTTTTATTATTTCTTTTAGGTTATTTCTCTTAGTGCTCCTAGCTCTCTTTCTTCTCTCAGATTTCTGGTAACAAGAGTGATCCTTCTCTGGAACCTTTCTGGTTGGTTTCTTCTGTGTTAAGTTCTCTATCCAAATATTTTTATTAGCTCGATCCTCACTTAGGGTAGTTACCTGTGTGTGCATGGGTTTAGCAGGTAAGAGTTCATTGACTGGTTTATTTGAAGGACCTTTCTTCACTCATCATTTTACCTTTTATCACACTTCTCCTTTCCTCACAAAANTATTGTGGCTTTTTTTTGGTATCAGCTAGACAGTTCATGACCAGTTTGTTTAGACACAACATATAGTCATTGTTGAGGGCTTTGTGATATGGTTAATATTTAGAAGCAGCTCACAATAGGATAGGCAGAAGGCTTCAAATTGTGGTTGCACTTTTTCCAATAGGTTAATGACCTTAAGTAATTGAGTTACCCGAGAAGGTGGAATTGTGTCTTCAGAGGAAATAGAAATCTAGCTCACTTTCACTGTCTCTGTATGTTCTATAGACTTCACCCTCAAGATTGTGATATTAACTTCACCAGCTGGTCCAACTTAAAAAAATTCATCTTACCATACCCTGTGGTTATGTTTTCAGAAATAAATATTTTCCAATCATACACATACACAGTTTGTTCTGTTTCCATGAAGAACATAGACACATTCTACTAGTTGCTATCTGTGATACATTATATATTTGTTCATTTGCATATTTCATCTCCCTTATCATTAGAGCACAAATGCATTGGACTTGAGCTATTTCTTTACCTCACTATCTTCTAGAAACTAATCTAACATTATCCTAAAATAAATGAGTTAATAAATATTATCTTATGAAGAACAAAACGATAGTTTGTAAAATCAAAGTAAGCATGATATAGAACATATACATAATCAGCAATTATTTCATGAAATAACTACATGGCTCTTAATAAGGCTTTAAATATCTGTCTGTGTGGTATTGTGTATGTGTACACATTGTATGTGAGCACACATATATGTAAGTGTTTATGTGTCTGCCAAGGTTGACAACAGCTGTGTTTCCTGTTACTTTCCATTTTTAATGTTTGACAAAAGGTCTCTTGATGACCTTGAATCTCATCTACTTAACTAAACTTTCTGACCAATGACCNACCCATCTCTTTCCCACTCAAGACTGACATTACAGGTATGCCAATAAATTTCCATATCTTTATATGGGTTCTGAGCTTTTGAATTCAGGTCATCATGCTAGCATGACAGGGACTTTAGCAACTGAGATGTTTCTTCAGCAACTATCAAGTTATTTTTGTAAAAAATTCTAAGAAATGAACAGATCATCATACCACAGAGGGTAGTCACATAAAAAGTAATTCCTTTCTCTTTCTCATATTATGGAAGCTAGACGATAGTAAAAAGGCTTTCAGGATGCATCCAGTTTAAATAATACTAGCTCGGTATACCAAGTGTGCAGTGTCTTCAGGAATAGGGGCTTCCTTTTAANATCTGAGAGGCAACCACGGGCAAGAAAAACATCTTGTATTGTTTTTGCAGTCATTTAGAGTACACTGAACAACTACTTCAAGGAGGTTTCCATGCCTGATAGTGGGGACTTTGTTAGTTTACAGCTCTTACATGAAGCACTGTCAGCTAAACTGGCATACCTTCCTCTGTCTCTCTGTCTACTTTCTTTTTTGCTTTCTTTTNACTTTCTGTCTTTCTTTCTTCTTCTTATTTCCTTCCTTCTCTCCCTCCCTCCTTCCTTCCATCTTTCTTTCTTTTTTCTTTCTTTCTTTCTTTCTTTCATTTACATTTATATCTATCTATCTATCTATCTATTTATCTATCTATCTATCTATCTATCTATCTATCTATCTTTATGTAGAGATATGTACATTTACACAAACAAACCAACACCACCACCCCTCATTATATGGAAGGAGTTAGAGGGAGGAGAACTGAGAAGGGAGAGAATAAGGACAGAAAGGAGGAAAGTGAAGCAATCATATTTTAATTAAAATGTATAAAGCACCAAAAATACTCCAAAAAACAATTAGAGTCTATTGGAGAATACTGATTTTCATTTGCAAGTATGTGTCAATTGCAGACAGCATCTTGGTTTGAGATGGGAACCTGTGTACAACTAGCTATCTCAATGCTGGGCCCATCAGGCTTGAATCTGCGTAGGCCCTGTGCATGCTGCCACAGTCTGTTAGTTCATATGTACAACAGTTCTGCTGTGTCTGGGAAATACTGTTTCTTTGGTTCCATTATCCTTTCTGGGCTCTTGTCCTATTTCTGCCTCCTCTTTTGCATAGCTCCCTGATCTCTAAGGGGAGGACTTTAGTGAAGACATCCCATTTAGTACTGAGTGTTGAAAATCTCTCAGTCTGGCGTATTATCTGGTTTTTGGTCCCTTTGTTAGTTCCCATCTAATGCATTGAATGTACTCAACTAATGCATTGAATATGCTCACCTAATACATTGAATATACTAATTGAATATATTAACCACACTTAAGGGTAGGACCCATGCCAAGAATTAGCTAATACAAAATGAACTCAATGATGTTTTTAGACTCTCCCCCCCCCTCTCTTTGCATTTTTGGTCTCACAGGTTTATCTTAGTACTCTATTTCTGATATTGTATTTTTATGATTTTGCTTTTTGGGGTTGTCTTGTTTTTGTTTGTTTTGCTGGTTTATTGGCTTTCTAAAAAGAGTAAAAGAAAGGGCTTGGGTTGGGTGAGTGGGGAACTGGGAAGGATTTGAGAATCTGGGGAAGGTACTGGGAATGGAAAACATTTTTCTCATTGGAACATGTAACTTATAGTGCATGCTTAATAACTGTCAAGAACATTTGCCTATGAGACCTCTAAATATTGACAAACATTATACAAGGTTATCAATTATGTTGTGTAAAAATAATATAAGAAAACTAGGGCTCCAAATATTGAGATAAAATATAATTACATTGTAGGTTTGAGTAGAATACTCATATCTATATACATAAAAATTGAGGAGGGTGAATGTGGATAATTAAAAGGAACAAGTATGCTTGTGTTTTATCTAATGTCCTGTAGAACTGAGTGGATTATTCTTTATTTTAATCCATTCCAAGAGAACAAGCAATTACTGTGAATATAGGAGTAACCTCAGATAATTTACTGTGGTGGCTTCTATCATAATTTATAACAGGTGTGTAGAATTTTAAATGATATATTTTTAAGTATTCAATCAGTCCTAAAAATAAAATGATGCAAATATTGCATTGACTTATTAACACAAGTGTGAGTATCACACACCTAATGACCTTTAAATTTCACACACACACACAAAAAAAAACAAAAAACACCGTATACGAACAAACTGAGAAATATTTTTAGTTGGTATGTCTATATCACTGAGTATGTAATTATCCATGATGGCATCAAGGGTGCTTTATGTCACTTTTATATTTATTCATTTTAAAAATGACAAAAATCTTGTACCACATTTACCTTCTTTACATTGATTTATTGTTGTATAACATTTGAATCTAAAATAATAGTTCCTGTTTATTCTTGCAGGAAATTATCCATTTATGTTCGTTGTAGAAAACTTAGCTCTANTATATTTGGCTGATTATGAGATCATTGATTTTGTTATGATGAAGTCAATGAGCATAAAGCCTGGTGGTAGACTGGTGGTAGCCACCTGTGTCTCCATATAACAGTTTTAGTTTTAAAAATATATAAATAAAAATAAAATATGCTGATTAGAGTAAGATATTTTCAAAACCAATACCCAAATACCCTTTTTTATTAGCAGTGCTCACTGCATTATATAATATGTATTTAATAAATATGAATTAAATGATAATTACTTCAAAATCTGAGTTCACATTCTCAATTAAACAAAAAAAAACATGGGTTAAAAAAGATGTGTTACAATTATGTTTGTTTAGCAATTTGTAAATTTATGCATACATGTGGCAACTGGTCTCAATTATCCTGATAATACGCTCCCTATCAGCACTCAAATTACCTTTGTACTTTGTATGCGTTTTCAAATATCCTTCCACTGCCAAACAAGAATCAGGGTCTTCCCTGAATTCTAGAACTTGCCTACTTACTCACAAATTTTCTAATACTTGAACTTTAAGCCAAAAATTTGTCAGATGCTTATATTTTCATCACAACATTTGCCGTATTTGTGAAATGTTTTATAATCTCCACTGTTCAAAGGAAATTATTGTCTTTGCCTTCAATGACCAAGGCATTTACTTTTTTCTTGTAAATGTTTTCAGCTGAAGAAAAAAAAAGGTTTTCATTTAGAAATGTAAACATTTGGGCTATTAGGGTGGTACTAAATAAAAGACTCCCTGATTGCTTTAAATGAGCCATTTAGAGAACCCTTGCCAATGTAGACACAGCCCGTTGGTATTCCACAACGTGTCAGAATGTTCCACCTTCTTTGGAGCTTTTGTAAATCACACCAGGGATTTGAGTAAATTATGTTGGCTTTTCTTCAGAAACCAGATGTTGCTCCTCAGCTGAGTTTCACTTGGGAAAACAATGTATTATTAACGTGAGTATGAGCTGTGTGATCGGGAAGAAATATCACATCTGGCTGTCCAAATCNCTGCCCAGTTTGAACCTGCAGCAACAGAAAGTCTTCAAGGTGACACACAGATCACTACTAACTCGAGTGTAGAATTAAATAGAATAGTTACTAGAGTTTCTGGATTGCAAGGCTGGGTAATAAACCACAGGTATTAGAAAAAGCAGGCTTGAGAGAGGTCGAGGTTACATTGAGTTCTGTACTAGAAATGAGGTGTTTATGCCAAAAAGCCCACAATGGTAAATCTGATTTGAATCAGAGTTCTCACATGTAGCTAGTTGATCCAGATGCTAAAAGTAATCAGTTCTTATGGAACATAAAAGAAGTGACAATTGAGGACTCTCCAAAAATCAGTCTATGTGGGAGAAGTGAGGCATACAGGTCTAAGAAAAAAATTTAAGGAAAAATATACATATTAGAATACAATTAGAATAGCACCTATTACAGTGAAAATATTGAGGAGTCAAAAGGAGAATAAGGAAATCCNTGAGATGACATAGATATATAAGCATTAATATTATCACTGAGAGAGCAATATTTTTAAAGAATGGAAAATGATTGTTCATATGTTGAATATAACAATTAACACAAAAAATATATTTCATGATCTATAAAAAGCTAAGATTATGTCATTTCTAAGGTATTTCAAGAAAGTTAAACCCCATTGGAAGACTTAATGGAAAGTATATTCTTTTCTTAAAAATAATAAATACAAACACATAAACACTGGATGATATTCTTAAGGGAAGATTTGTATAAGAATTAGTGATTTCCTTCATTTCTCAACCCATTCTTTATGCTGTGTTTGAATTACTGTATCATCATTACCTAAGATTCCATGTCTTTGGAATCCACACCTCAGTATCAGAAATATGAATGTCAGCTTAATCTTTTATGTTACACAGATGCCCAATATTTCAGATCACACTTGCCAACATTAGTGTGAAGAATCTATTCATGACTACAGTGGTAAGATACAGATTCATTCCCCTTTAGGTTATCAATTACAGAAGTAGTGTGACTGAACAAAATACAGGCCAAGAAAATGGTTTAATTTATAGTGAATGTTAATGCATAAAGGAAAAGCTGTACTATTCCTCAAATATGGAAACTGATTTACCATACCTTTGGTGTAAAACTCCTAATTTTATTAGAATGATGTGTGCCTAACTTTCTAAGGAAACATGCAAATCTGTCCTGATGCAGCTTGGGAGGTTGGGAAATTAGTTAACAGATAGACAGGTATAAAAGCCA
>LZPO01076882.1:18419-29826 GCA_001675575.1 Neotoma lepida
AGATCTCCCATGCTCGTGGGTAGGTAGGATTAACATAGTAAAAATGGCAATCTTACCAAAAGCAATCTACAAATTCAATGCAATCCCCATCAAAATCCCAACACAATTCTTCACAGACTTGGAAAGAACAATACTTAACTTCATATGAAAAAAACAAAAAACTCAGGATAGCTAAAACAATTCTGCACAATAAAGCAACCTCTGGAGGCATCAGCATCCCTGACCTCAAGCTCTATTATAGAGCTATAGTAATAAAAAACAGCTTGGTATTGGCATAAAAACCAACATGTCGACCAATGGAATTGAAATGAAGACACTGACATTAATACATACACCTATGAACACCTGATTTTTGACAAAGAGGCCCAAATTGCACAATGGAACAAGGAAAGAATCTTCAACAAGTGGTGCTGCCATAACTGAAATTGACATGGAGAAGAATGCAAATAGGTCCATATCTATCACCATGTGCAGAACTCCAGTCCAAATGGGTCAAAGACCTCAACATATAAATCCAGTTACACTGAACTTGATAGAAGAGAAAGTGGGAAGCAGCCTTGAAAGCATTGGCACAGGAAACCACTTCTTAAATATAACACTAGTAACACAGACACTGAGAGCAACAATTAACAAATTGGACTTCCTGAAACTGAAAAGCTTCTGCAAGGTAAAGGACATGGTAAGTAAGACAAAATAGCAGCCTACAGAATGGGAAAAAAATCATTACCAACCCCACATCTGATCTCCAAAATACATAAAGAATTCAAGAAACTAGACATTAAAATACTGAACAATCCAATTAAAAAATAGGGCACAGATCTAAACAGAGAATTTTCAACAGAACAATCTCAAATGGCTGAAAGACATTTAAGGAAGTGCTCAACATCCTTAGCCATTAGGGAAATGCAAGTCAAGATGACTCTGAGATACCATCTTACACCTGTCAGAATGGCTAAGATCAAAAAACACTGAAGACAGTTTATGTTTGAGAGGATGTAGAGAAAGGGGAACACTCCTCCAATGTTGGTGGGGGTGGAATCTTATATAGTCACTCTGGAAATCAGTATGGCAGTTTCTCAGAAAATTGGGACTCAACCTACCTCAAGACCCAGTAATACCATTTTTGGTCATATACCCAAAAGATGCTCAGCCACACTACAAGGACATTTGCTCAACTATGTTCATAGCAGCGTTATTCATAATAGCCAGAACTTGGAAGCAACCTAGATGCCCCTCAACTGAAGAATGGATAAAGAAAATATGGTATATTTACACAGCAGTAAAAAATAATGATGTCATGAAATTTGTAGGCAAATGCATGGAACTAGAAAAATTCATCCTGAGTGAGGTAACCCAGACCCAGAAAGACAAGCCAAACACTTGGCCAAAGCTCCTGGAATTTAGTTAAAGAGAGGGAGAGGAATTATAGGAGCAAGAGGGCTCAAGATCATGATGGAGAAAACTACAGAGGCAGCTGACCTATGCTAGAGGGAGTTCAGGGACTAGAGAACGACAGCTGGGGAGTCTTCATGGAACCAAACTAGGCCACTGAATGTGGATGAGAGTTGTGTGGCTTGATTTGTATGTGGGGCTCCTGGAAATGGGACCAGGATTTATCCTGGGTACATGAACTGGCTTTTTAGAACCCATTCCCTATGGTGGGATGACTTATTCAGCCTTGATGCAGAGGGGAGAGGCCTGGTCTTTCCCCAATTTGGTAAGTCAACCTGTGTTGACTACTCAAGAAAGGCCTTACACCTTAGGAGGAGTGTATGCGGAGTCAAGGAGAGGGAGGGGACAGTGGTTGGTATAAAAAATGAAAAAATATTTCTGAAATAAAATTTTTTTTTCAAAAAGGGAAGGCTTCCTGACTCAGCATTAGCAGCAAAAACAACTTCATCCCTGTGTATTAATGATTAGGAAAATTACCAAGAGATTATGAGAATTGATACGCATTCTGAGAGATACTTACCTGAGAATTGTTGAATTCAAGTGGATTGTAAAGCATTCTCTTCTGAGCACTCAATTCTATGTAAATGGTTGCTTTTCCTTCAAGATAACCCATGGTCTTGTCTTTTATTGTTTGTGTTTAGTATTTAGTTNCTNGTCTTATTCTTGTTCCTTCACAAGGAAAGATCTTCCATTNTTCTTGTGAAGATAGTTTTTATATTTCATCTATAAGGGCACTGAATCATCCTTGGTGTTATATAAAACAAACAAATCAGCACATTGGTCAATGAGCCTCATTGTGGACAAAGAAAAGTGTATTTCCATCATGTCAATTCTGAAATTAATGCGGGTACTCAAGAAAGCACAGAGAGCATAATAATATCACTTTTATCTCTATTGAGATCAAAAGAAATCCAAACTTTCAATTTTTTAGATTTATTTATTTTATTTTATGTATTTTGCCTGTATGTATTTATGTGCATATCATGAACGTTTGGTATCCAAGGAAGTGAAAAGAGGGCTTCAAAAGCTCTACCCTGGAAGAGAAATTATGAATGGATGTTGGCCACCCTGTAGATATTCACAGTTGAACCCAGATCTTCTGAAAGAGCAACATACACTCTTAACTGCTGGGTCATCTCCTGATCCCTAGAGACATTCAATCATACCCTCATGACAATTCATTTACCTCCAATAATCTTTGGTACCATAAAGACAACAAACTTCCAATAGAAATGAATCCTAATGGACCCGAAAAACCTGATGCTAGAAGATGTAGTTTTGAAAGAGGCCTGGTTCTAACTTCTGAAGACAGTGGACTTGTTACACCAGGTTCAGTGGGATCAGAATAGGTATGGTCGATACTGTGATGACTGTCCATGAGCTAAGCAGAGACTTGGAGATCTTTTGGAGTTCTAATTGGATCAGGAGCCTGGGGATTTCTTGTTTTCTAGTGTTATAGTCATTGCAGCTCTAAGGCTGGTGATTTTGACTGAGTAGATAAATATGTGTTAGTGCTGCTCTCTACTGTTAAGATGGCCAAATGAAAATAGGGTTGGGTGTTGTATGTATTGGAGTGTAGAGGAAAAGCTACATTCACAGGGATCAGTGCCAAATACTAGTGTGCTTAGAAAAGAAAATGCTTTTGAAAAACCAAGACTAAGACTTTTATTTCCTTCTGGTGGTCAGAGGCATAATGATGAATAATGACCAGACAGTCAGACTCATGCACACATATACTCCTATTCATCTCATCTCATTGTGAAATAAAGAAACATCAGTGGGAAAGTGTTAAACACAGACAAAAAAAGTTTCAAAAGTATATGAGTTTAAGCACATTAAGTCTATACTCATAGATGCTATATACACCCTGTTTTGAAGTGAGATTACAAAAGCTAAAATAATGTAGAACTTACTTAGGGTAACAATGGTACCAAGTCAATGCCAACATCAACGCCAATCTCTGATCACATGCCTACTCCAACAAGGCCACACCTACTTCAACAAGGCCACATCTACTCCAACCTGGTCATACCTCCTAATGCCAGCCTCATATTTCATTAACTTGGGAATAAGCAGCAAATATATAAGCCTATAGGGGTCAGTCTCATTCAAACCACCATAGTCTCAGTCCTGTGTTGAGTTCTTATCTACTTCTCCATGCTTTAGCTTACTCCCTGACACAGGATATTCCATAACTGCCAGATTTTTCAATTTCAGGTTTTACATTGAGGTATTTGAACATTTGGAAATTTAATTTTCTATTAATGAGAGATGGGGTCTAGTTTTGTATTCTATATGTGTACATTCATTTTTTTCAAAATCATTTGTTGATGATACTGTCTTTTCTTCTGTGTTCATTTGTTTGTGATTTTGTGTGTTTCCCTATATTTCAAGTAGATGGCTCTAGTTGCTTTGACATAAGCTGGATATTCAGACATGTTTCAATTAACTATAAATTTTTCTGTGTTAATTTCATAGTGTTTATTATTCTTGCTCTGTGATATTACTTAAGATTAGTTATGGTAGTGCCTCCCAGCATTATTCTTTAGTACTCAGTTCCCATATGAATATTGAGACTTTTTTCTATCTGTGAAGATATTGATCATGGTTTCATTGTACCTACAAGTTGGTTTTGGTAGAATGTTCATTTTCACACAATCAGCTCTGTTAACCAATGAGTATGTACGGTTTTTCTATACTTTAGTGTTGTCTTTGATTTATTATTTCAGTATTTAAAAGAAAAATTTTAAGGATGGTACAGATGGCTCAGCAGATAAAGACACTTGCAATGAACCTTGACAATCTGAACTCAATCCCTGTTACCCACATGGTGAAAGGGAAGGGCTGACTCCAGAATGTTGTTCTGTGACTTACATACACACACACACACACACACACACACACACACACACACACACACACACAAACACCAGAAATAAATGTAAATAAATAAATACACTTAAAGGAAACATTTTATTGATCATTTATTCTCTGCTGCCTTTTTGATTTCTTTGTTAGAGGATTGTTTCAGTTATTTGTCATGAGAATAGAAAAATACAATATATGATTTTGTGAATTACTTTTTTGGAGAGAAAATCACTTCAAGCATAAATTGATAGTACACTTTCCGTGGGAAAAACAGTTTGTTGATGAAAATTAGAAGATAGAGATGGATCCTACTTTTAGTAGGATAACAGAGGCAGTTTATTTTTAGTAACTGATTGTTCTGAAGGAGAACAAACTGTCAGGGAAGATCCTGGGAATAGTGAAGGTAGAAGAAACAAGATATGAAGGCTCCTGGAGACCTCCAGTAAAACAGCTGAGGTCCAGTGCCTGCTACATTTCCCTTCAACAAACAGAACCAAAATAGAAAATAATAATAAAAAAAACCCTCAGTGACCCAAGGCCAAGGTCCTGGATGCAAGGCCAAGGTCTATAAAATAAAAAGAAAAGAAAACACAGTGACCCAAGGCCAAATTCCCAGACGCAAGGCCAAAGTCTATAAAATAAAAAGAAAAGAAAGCACAGGGACCCAAGGCCAAATTCCCATATGCAAGGCCAAGGTCTATAAAATAAAAAGAAGAGAAAACACAGTGACCCAAGGCCAAGGTTCCAGACATCCCCAGGACCAGGAACGGGTCTATAGACAGGCACAAGCCACCACTGCACTTCATCAAGTGAGAGGTGGGGCCCTTGGCTTGCTCAGGCAGAGACTCCCCGGGAGTCTCACAGCATTTACCAGCCCAGCGGGACAGTGAAATCTGTAGGCTGTATGCAGCCTGAGGATGCAGCATGTCCAACAGCGAGAAATATATTTCAGGCTATAGTCGAGGGAAGTGGTGAGAGATTGAGAGAAAACTCACCAATTTGGAGCAACCAGTGTGTANCCTCTATGTTTAATCTAGTGGCTATTCTGTTCTCTGACCCCAAATAAGTTTTATTAGGGTACATAATATTTTGGGGGACACAATATAATCACCACACAGACCCAGAAAGACAAGCCAAACACTCGGCCAAAGCTCCTGGAATTTAGTTAAAGAGAGGGAAGAGGAATTATAGGAGCAAGAGGGCTCAAGATCATGATGGAGAAAACTACAGAGGCAGCTGACCTATGCTAGAGGGAGTTCAGGGACTACAGAACGACAGCTGGGGAGTCTTCATGGAACCAAACTAGGCCACTGAATGTGGATGAGAGTTGTGTGGCTTGATTTGTATGTGGGGCTCCTGGAAATGGGACCAGGATTTATCCTGGGTACATGAACTGGCTTTTTAAAACCCATTCCCTATGGTGGGATGCCTTATTCAACCTTGATGTAGAGGGGAGAGGCCTGGTCTTTCCCCAACTTGGTAAGTCAACCTGTGTTGACTATTCAAGAAATGCCTTACACCTTAGGAGGAGTGTATGCGGAGTCAGGGGGAAGGTGGGGAGAGTGGTAGAAGGAAAGGGAGTGGGACAGTGGTTGGTATAAAAAATGAAAAAATATTTCTGAAATAAAAATTTTTTTCAGAAAGGGAAGGCTTCCTGACTCAGCATTAGCAGCAAAAACTTCATCCCTGTGTATTAATGATTAGGAAAATTATCAACAGACTATGAGAATAGATATGCATTCCGAGAGATACTTACCTGAGAATTGTTGAATTCAAGTGGATTGTAAAGCATTCTTTTCTGAGCACTCAATTCTATGTCAATGGTTGCTTTTCCTTCAAGATAACCCATGGTCTTGTCTTTTATTGTTTGTATTTAGTATTTAGTTGCTAGTCTTATTCTTGTTCCTTCACAAGGAAAGATCTTCCATTATTCTTGGGAAGATAGTTTTTATATTTCATCTATTAGGGCACTGAATCATCCTTGGCGTTATATAAAACAAACAAATCAGCACATTGGTCAATGAGCCTCATTGTGGACAAAGAAAAGTGTATTTCCATCATGTCAATTCTGAAATTAATGTTGAATACTCAAGAAAGCACAGAGAGCATAATAATAACACTTTTATCTCTACTGAGATCAAAGGAAATCCAAACTTTTAATTTTTTAGATTTATTGATAAACATTGATAAATTTATTAATAAAGATGGCTTAGCTAGAAGTGACAGAGCTGCTCCTTCCACACAAATATATCACCCNTTATTTTATTTCTCTAATTCACACCAGCAGTACCTGGGAAACAACAAGCAACTATTTCTGTGCTCAACAATGTCTATATTTGTTTCACCAGGGCAATTACTGACCTTTATGGAAATGTAGCATAATAAAAAAAGCACAGGAATAGGGAGTGATAAAACAACACTGTCAACAGGATCCTATTCCAGTGTTGTTCTTTTGGCCATAGATATGAGCATGTTCTCCAAATGTGAATCTATGCTGCTCTGGTCTGTCTTGGACACCTGGGTATCAATCTCCCTGCATTGAATCCCAAAGAAGATCCTTGGCAATTCTGAAGCTCTGCAAAGCCCTGTCCATCCTCCCTGTTAATTTGTATGTGTCCTGGGCACAGCATACTGTCCCTAAGACTTTNAAACAGGTTGGTCAAACCATGTACAGAAGTCAGTTCAAGTCAGGACACAACATGGACCTGAGTGCCCCTGCTCAGCCATTTGGGTTCCTGTTGTTCTGGTTTTCATGAAGGAGGATGGCACTGNATTTGCTTAGCCTGTCATGTTCAAAGCTGTATGGCTTTTCAGGGATGCCATCTTGCAACACAATTACTCAATGTATAATTTGTTGTATGTTTCCAATTCAATCCAATTGACCTAGTATTCATTCTTTTGTCAGCATCTTTGCAAGACACAGTCAGAATCACTTTCCTGATCAGTTGTGAAATTAGTGACTCATTAGTCTGGTACCTTAAACAGCAGAAATCAGAGAATGCTTCTAAGCTCCTGTCCATAAGGCAACCAGTCTGAAAACTNAGGAACATTTGAGGTTCAGTGGCAGTAGGTCTGGGTCAGATTTCACACTCATTATCAGCAATCTGCAGCTTAAAGATGTTATAACTTACTATTGTCCTACTGTCAGTTATATAATATTACCCCTCCCACAGTAATATAATTTAGCATAAGTAAACACCCAGGGAAGATAAAATTTGTGGCTGAGCTGAACTAGTTGCTGCTGTTGGTGCCTGCGACTTCTGACAACCTTTCCAAGTAAGTTTGGTACTGGGGTCGGTGGAAGGTTTTGGTAGAAAGTCAGGAGGCAGAGCTGCATCCCAACTCTCTTCTCTTCATTTCAGGAAGTCGTAATACCACAAGCTGGAAAAGACAAGGGGTGGGGTGGGGAGGGATTGTGTACTCACAAACTTCGCACATGTTTACATGCCCAGGCTGTGGGTTTCCTTCCTCTTCAGGAATCATTGGCTACTGGTCCACAAGCGAGGAGGGAGCCAAAGCTGTGAGCAGGGTTCAGACAGCTGTGAATATGATAGAATAGCCTTCCAAGAGTCAACTTCAGTGAAACAGCTCAACTTTATTTCAGGGTAAGGAGAATATATAGGATGAGGACAGTGGCCTTGGCATCACTTACTGTTTTGGCAAACAGTCTTACCATGCAGCTGGAGCTTAATACCTAATTATCATATGAAGAGAGGGGGGTTGGGAGTTGGGGAGAGGGCATTTACAGGGAACTGTGTCAAAGGTCACACTGCAGATAAATCAGGCATCCAGTCTNAGGGACAATTTGCAATTAAAGTCAGGCAGAGAGCAGGAAACCCTGCTGGGGAAAGAGAATCCTCCATTTTGTGCTGAGCGCAGAGAGCTGTCCAGACATGATGGAGTGCAACCTTAAGCAGAAGCATCTTCCAACAAATAATACTTAAAAAAATCCTCACATGGATATTATGAATCCATCCCCCATGTTCCAGTTCTATTCAGATGTCAACTTGACAGAGCCCATTGTCATCTGTAGGAGTCTCAGTTCAGGGGNCTTAAATGAGGTTGGCCTGTACGAATGTGTGTGANGAATTGTCTTGAACACTGTTCAATGTAGGCAGATGCTGNTTACTGTGGGCAGTGCCATACTAAGCCAGGTAGTACTGTACTATATATGAAAGACAGCTGAGCACACAAGCCAGCAGGTAGCATTCTACACAGTTTTTTCTGTGCTCCCTTGGCTGTGAGGGAGTTCCTGCCCCACAAGTTAACTCAGTGAGACTTGGATAGCCTAGACCTTTGGGGCAGAAGTTCCTGAAGCGTAGCACTAGAGAATCCTGGAATCATGATTCACTCTCCACTACTACAAGAGCAACCATGTCATTTCATAGCTCTAATTCTTACTCTTATTTCTTGTGTTGAAACATGGATTTCCAGCCCAGTGGTGGTGGCACATGCCTTTAATCCCAGCACTTGGGAGGCAGAGGCAGGCAGATCTCCATGAGTTTCAGGTCAATTTGGTCTGTAGAGTGAGTTCCAGGACAGTCAGGGTTACATGGAGAAACTCTGCCTAAAACAAACAAGCAAGCAAACAAACAAGCAAACAAACAAAAAACCAAACAAACAAGGATTTCCTTTCAGCATCACCAATGATGCCTACAATCNGATATCTCANGTACAAGAACCTCTGCTTTTAAGAAGTCATGGAAAGCATTGCCATGTGTGAACAGCAGAGCAGTCTCCCTGGACTTTTCACCAAAACGTGCCAATGAGTTTCAAAATCTTACTGTGTCTGAGAAATGCTGACAGCATTATGGGNCACCTGGAAGTCCAGCTGCAGCAGCAGAGCTTCACACTTCTGCTTCTGGGAGAGGTTTTTGTTATTTCTTGTGTCAACGTGGGAGGTTCATAACCTTGCTGACAATAATAAGTAGCAACATCTTCTGGCTCCAGGCTGCTGATGGTGAGAGAAAAGTCTGTCCCTGACCCACTGCCACTGAATCTAGATGGNACTCCTGTCTGCAAATTGGATGCATCATAGATCAAAACCTTAGGAGCTTTCCCTGGTTTCTGCTGGTACCAGTATAAGTACTTGTTAATATTCTGACTGGCCTTGCAAGTGATGGTGACTTTGTCTCCTGGAGATGTAGACAGGGAGGATGGAGATTGGGTCAACTGGATGTCACAACTGGCCCCTGAGNTGGGGAAATTGGAAACAAATATCCACATAATTAATAATGTTATGATAGGATTTTCCTCAAAGACTAATTAACCACTTGATTTGATCACTGTGATTTGAGAAAATAACCAGAATCATCCCTTCTTACCTGGAAGCCAGAGCATCAGAAGCCCCAGGAGTTTAGCAAGGACTCTTCTGTCCATGATGTGTCCTCAGTGTGACTAACCCTCAAGGGTGTGACCAGCCTTTCAAGAAATACTCTGAGCAGTGGGCTGTGCTTTGGCNACATGCAAATCAGCAGGGGTTCCTGGGAGACAGGCAGAGCTGTAGAAGTTCATCCCAATTACTCACTAAAGGCCCATGTCTCTAAGCGTCCTCATTCTTACCAGAGAAATATAGATTTCCTGACAGAAAATCTGCTTGCATATGGGAGCCAAAGACCAGCATATCGAGTCTATGAGCAGGATATTATTTTGATCACTTTTGAGTTCACTATGTGTCCCCTTGCTCCAATTTCACAATGCCAGAAACTGTAACAAAGTCTACAAACTCCTTCCATTTGCCACAGTTTAAATTATTGAGGTTAGAGTCATCTTTCAGTAACTGCTACATATCCTCAGTGTGAAGTTGAAGTGTGAAACAAAGTCCTATGCAGCATGGATTCTAATGAAGGGAATGATCTGTCATGCCTAAACTTTCTTGTCTAGTTAAACAATTTCTCTCCTCCATTTATGATTCCTCAGGCACATTACTTCTATCATGCTAGCCAAAGTTATAAATATTGGGAGCCTCTGTGCTATATTGCTAGCTCTGCTTGTAATTGAAAATAATCATGNAAGATGTTCCCTGTGTGCTTCTGGTTACTGGATTCTTTACCCATTCTTAAGCCANNCCATNTTTTGCAGAAGTTGAGGACTCTCTTTACCATGTATTCATTTACACTCTTAAATCCAGTGTGATCCCTAAACCTGCATTTCCTACCATCATCAAACCTCAAACAATGCAGATGCAAACATAGCCCTCAATGACTGAGTTTAAAGAAATTTATAAAATTTACAATTAATGCCTATTATATTTTAACCATACTGTAAAATATCAATATTTATTGAGGCAGTAGTAATTTTATAATTAACAAATAGTTCTCTGCATGCCTTATTTCTTGTCTTCAGATATGTAGCAGGATTTAACCCCACTGTAGGCAGGGGATCTGTGATTATGTGCAGAATTTATATTCACAGGAACTCACACACTTGCTACACTTTTGAAACTGTGTTTTGACACTTTCTTGTCAATGTTTTCTTACTTCTTGAAAACAAGAAGTGGAATGTGTGGAATGTGTGTGACTCTCTATACACAATTCTTCCATAGTACAGTGTTACTCAGAGAGAAAGTCCTGTTTTGACATTTTTATAATCTCCCCCCCTCCTCTCTCTCTCTCTCTCTCTCTCTCTCTCTCTCTCTCTCTCTCTCTCTCTCCTCTCTTTCTTTCTCTCTGTGTGTGTTTGTGTATGTGTGTTAGCCACTGTCTGTGTAGCTTTCTTGTAGGCTCCGTCTTGGACAGTTTCATATCCCTGTCTTCATTTTGACCATCTATTCAGAAGGGGGAGCTAGTAACACATGCCCAGCCAGTTTAGGTCACCAGACATAAAGAAGTTATCACTGCAGATTTAGAAACAGTAAACACAAGTTCCTAGGCTTTTTATTCACTTAGCAATTAACATTATCTCATAGTCTTAAACTACTCATGTAACAGTGGCCTGGGCACATTTCTATGCACATTCAGCCAGTGGAAGCTGGTAATTCTGAAAATCCACTGTTTAGCAGACCTAGAAAAACCTTGTCAAGACTCTGGCTCCTAATAACAAGGGTTCAACTTTTAATGAACATATCCCTCAAATTCTGTTTAACTGA
>LZPO01076885.1:17962-33939 GCA_001675575.1 Neotoma lepida
ATGTTGTGGTGACCCCAACTATAAAATTATTTTGTTGCTACTTCATAACTGTGATTTTTCTGTTGATATGAATCATAATATAAATATCTGATATGCAGGATATCTGATATGTGACCCCAAAGGTGTTGCAACACACACATTGACAAACACTGTTTTATGGGAAAGAATATATGGATTTATTCTTAGCTGGCCATGTAGCAACCAACCATTCTCCCCTGCCACACACACCTTGTCCTCTTGTGTCCACTGCTCTCTCTTTAGATACATGTCTTGGCATAGTTCTTGGTGGTTGTTCANTAGATTATGAAATGCATAGCTGGATTTTAACAGTCTACTTAAGGTTAATACCAAAACATTAGCAATGAAATGTAATATTAATCAACAAATATATGCATTTGTGTATATATGTATATCTATAGTAGTCATCTTTTNCTTTNGTATTTCAGCATCTGTACAATAAAGTGCACCTGTCATGCACTTCAGCATGTGCTGTTGGAATTTTTGTTTTGGTTAGTTTTATATACCTTCTCAGATAACTAAGAGAAACTATATATATATATATATATATAACTTTTTATGTACATATAATATATTTATAGCTTTCATTTATATCAGTGTGCCATTTGTTTTCAGCCAGAGACATTTTGTCTTGCTTTGTTTCATGTAGCTCTGTTAGAAATACATTTCGTCAGTGTTTCTTCCCATAAAATTACCTTCATTTCATCTTAATTTCCAGTGGTTACCAAGTGCTCCTTTGAAATTGTATTTCTGTTAGCATTCTGATTACTTCAGCCCGACTGTTTTAGATTATAAGGCCACAGTTTAGTGGCCTTATAATTATTTTCCTACCATGACTGGTGCTGCTTTCCCTTGCTGCTCTCAAGATTCTGGTTTTGCATTTTGCTTGTAGCACTTTGACCATATCTTCACTAATCAATATGTGTGTGTGTGTGTACACTTGTGTATCTTAGAGGATGTACTTGAGCTTCCCACATCAGTCAGTAACACACTGTCTTCCACTAACTTGGAAATTTTGTATTGTAATATTATTTCTTCAAATACATTTTTCTTTCCTTCTTTATCCTCTCCCTCTAGAACACCAATTACATGCGTTATGGATTGTATAATATCTTCCAACTGGTCTCTGAGCCCTGGTTTATTTTTCTTTAATCTTCCTTCTGTCTCTTTATTAAGTTGGGTAATTTTTATTGATATGTCTCTCTGCTTACTGACTCTCACCACCCCAGATTTGCTGCTTATAGTTCATGTACTGAATCTTTCATGTCAGATAATGTAGTTTTAGCTCTAGGATATCTATTTTGTTTATTTTTTATAGTTTCAATTTCTCTGTTTGATTCTGTATGGCCTCACACATCAATATCATCCTTTCCCTTATTTTTAAAAACATATTTATGAAATTTGTCATGAATGATTGCTGCATCCAAGATTTGGTTATAGGTTTGTTTCATTTTGTATGCATGTGCACACATACATACATACACACATCGTAATTCTATGCTTTTAAATGTCTGCTNATTTACTAATTTATNATTGAAAAAATGAGAGCATATAAAGTGTACTTCACAAAGNAATTGAATTCAGTTTTCCTCTTTAGATGAAACTTTAAAAAACTTATTTTTNAAAATTTTATGTATTTGTGCTGTATTTGCATTTCCCTTACTCCCTTGGCTTTCTCCAACTTCTCTTGTACNTTCATCTGCCCCACCTCATATTTGTAACCTCTTTAAAAATTCATTATTGTTACACAACTACACACATATGCACATATATGAATAACTATATAAATACAGCACACTGAGGCCATTTAGTGATGTTTTATGTATGTTTTTATAGCAGACCACTAGGAATTGGATAATCCATAGGGACCCCATCCCTAGAATAGATTCATTCATTTTATTCATTCATTCATTTTATTCATTCAGTAGTCATTAATTGCTTAGACTTTAGGGGTTGGGCCTTGTGAGATTTCTCTCATTCATATTGGCATGCTATCTGGTACTGTTACTGTTCAGGCATTGTTTAGGCAGCCACGTTGTTGAGAGTTCATGGGAGTAAGTTCCCTGTCATACAGAGAAGACAAAAATCTCACAGCAGATATTCTGGCCCTCTGGCTCTCAGTCTTTTTGTCCCCCCTTTCCACGATGTTCCCAGAGTGTAGGGTTTGTTCTGTAGATGTATTAATTGGTGGTGGTCACCCCATTGGTTTGTTGTTTTTTGTATTTGACCAACTGTGGCTTTCTTGTAATAGTCTATATCTCTCCAGTTGTTGGAATTATACTGATCTGTGGATAAAAGGGCAAATACTAAGAACATAGAGATTATACTAGTTTAAGAAATNGCTAGTAATAAGTTCTGCTCTAGATTCCACGGCCTAACAAACCATAGGTAGTTGACTAGATTTACAGTACCAGAAGTGAATCCCTCTTATTGAGAAGACAGTTACTGTATTTTATATTTTGTGGGTTTGCTGCTTTGGTTGCTAGGGGTTGAAACCAACATCCTTCAAATGCATCCCCTGAAGTACATCCCCAGCACAAAGTCATTTGACCCAAATCGTCTATGTCTCCCATGATGTGTCTGGTCTGTGTTTTCACTTTCCAAGTCATATCTCATCAGCCCGTTTCTTAGAAGGTGTCTGTGCAGCCTACATGCTTCTGTGGTGAGAGTTTACACTTACATTCAGTGCTTACCTGATCTGGGACACTGTTACTATTGAATTGCCTCCCTGGGTGTTCAGTGGCTTTGCCTGTTTGGAGATCAGTGCTTTCTTCTTAATCAAAAAAGCTCACATCCCTCCTGGGTTTTGAGCTATGTGCTGACTGAGGAACTCACTGAGTCTACAAGCCCCAAATGTGCAACCCTAAGCAGAAATATGTCACATTTCAAAGGATTGTCCTCTGCCTCCGTCTCCTGGCTTTCCTGTGTGAGATAAGTAGTTTAGCCATGTGAAGGTACCAATGGAGGGTTGTGAGAGCAAGTGTCAGAAAGGGTAAGTAATAGAGTTATTCTTACTTAAAATGTTATTTTTATGCTTATTTGTTTATTTTCTTGTGTGTACGCCTATGTGGGGGTGTACNCATGTCAAGGAGTGCAGGTAGAGGTCAGAGGACAACTTGCAGGAGTGAGCTCTATGCTTCTACGTTGTGGGTTTCAGGGATGAACTAGAGTGTTAGGCTTGGCAGCAAATGCCTTCACCTGCTGTGCCATCTTGCTGGACTCTAATGTGTTATTTTTAACCTCACNTCTTCTGAGATTGTCTTAACTTCTGAATATTTTCCTTAAACACTCTGTCCACTTGCTTTAATATGATAAATTTTAACATACACCACTTTGAGGAGACAAGAGTTTTTCTGATGTCCTAGCTGAGTGAACTGGGCATGTGTCTATACAAAAGGGTGTAAATCCATAGTTTTTACCTAATAAAATACATGTCTTTGAAGTATAACCTCTTTTAAAAGCTCTACTCATTTTTGTCATCTTCTGTCACCTTTTAATTCTGCTTTTAATAAGTGTTCAAGTTTTATAATTATCTGATGGANGAATTGTCAGAATTTTTAAATCATCATTATAAATCCTACCTTTTCAAAGTCTTTAGCAACTTATTTTTGGAAATGGAGATAATCAGGTATTTTTAGAAACTTAGATTTTAATATGAATAATGACTGGGTAGCTATCTTATTTCTATAATTTATTCAGGGTCCATATATAGTGATCTAGTGTTAAAANCCTTTCACAGTCTTGGAGCTTCAGTGATGACTCAGCAGTCAAAAGAACACTCTGCATCTTCTAGAGGACTCATGTTAAGTTCCAAGTCCCCATATCAGGCTGTGCACAACTGCCTACAACTCCAGCTCAGGGGATCTAACAAAGAGCACTGCACTCAGGAGTACTCATGTGTATGAGCATGCATGCTAGCACACACACACACACACACACACACACACACACACACACACACACTAAACTAAATAAAAATATAATAATTTAAAAAGCCTTAAGATATTTTCATGTAATGAAGACTTCTACTAAAACTTTTTACATTCAATTTTTCATTTTGAAAATACTGACTACAATACCATTTAGACCAGTGGTCAAGACTAGACAGCAACTTCTCACTATCTTGTTGAGGTCTGGGTTTAAAGATTCAGTNTTGCTTCCTGGCTCAGGCTTTACTCATCCAAGCAGCAGGGAAGCAAGTCTGGTCACTGACATGCCCCAGTTCCTGACACAAAACATTTACTGTCTGGAAAGCTAGAAGCTATTGATGTNCTTGAAAACGCTTGCCTTTGAATGCCGTCTTCTGTTCATTCTATTCATTTGTTAGTTTACCTTATGTACTGTGNGTAATTCAAAGGTAACCTTCACAGCTAAAGACTAGCTAAGTTTTAATGAGACTTGTTAAGATTATTCATGTATTTTCTCATTTCCACGCACTTTTATTAAAGCATGAGTTTTAATTCTCTTTTCCTTGTTCAACTTGTTATTCCAGTAAGTTCCTCTGTGCCTTTGGGCACGATTGTCAGCCCTCTTTATCTCCTGGAGTGATTCATCTATGCTCTTTTGAAGCTGATATAAGGTTTATAGATGAAAGGCATGCACAGAGCTCAGAAGGAACCAGGAGCATCAGAACACCGGGCTTTAGGGCAGGAGACTCTAGTGTGGAACAGCAGAGGGAATCACTTCATGTGGACAGCCTCCAAATGATATGGAATCTCGATCTGTAGGAAGAACAAAACTACATGAAAACTTGTATTCAATTTATATTTGATATATGGGCAATATGTGGATATAAACACTTAAGAAATTANAGAAAGTATATTATTTCATGATATGTTTACCATGTACCCATAGAAGAAGTGGAACATTTGAAACTTACTAGCTCTGGGAGCTGCTGGTGTGAGATTTTTTTTTTTTAATCTCAGAAAGCATTACATATTTCTACATGTTTTTCTTGCATTGCTTATAATGTTTGAAGCCTATGTACCTCTTTCTACCATTTTCTCTGAGACAGAAATTTTAACAGTGAGCTATGTAAGAAGAAAATTGTATGTCCATATTTAAATTTGCATTTGACAGAAAGTGAGTGGAATTCGAGTATACTATTTCTAGTTAGAATAATGATCGTTANAGATAATTTTGAAGAAATAGGAGTCTGTTGGCACAGATGTTTCTAGACACTTAGCTCTATTTTAGTCATTTTATTTTGTTAGACTAATAGAGAATTTCATGTTTTATACTCTGTATATGACATCACAGAGTCAAGATTTTCATCAGACTATTTACAAATCAAAGCAAGAAGGTTATTTTATAAGGAGAGAAGATCTGTTTTAGTGGTTACAAAGATTATTCATTTATAGTTTTAAATGAGCATGCATTTTAAAAGTTTTACCTGTTTTGAAATGCACTGAAAAAAAAAACATGTTGTCNTTGGGCCCTCCTTGTTACCTAGCCTCTTGGGGTCTGTGGATTATAGCATGGTTATCCTTTACTTTAAAACTAATATCCACTTATGAATGAGTATATACCATGTTTGTCTTTCTAGGACTTGGTTATCTCACTCAGGATGATTTTTTTCTATTTCCACCCATTTTCCTTCAACTTTCATGAGGTCATTGTTTTTAACAGCTGAGTAATATTCCATTGTGTAAATGTACCACATTTTCTTTATCCATTCTTCANCTGAGGGACATCTAGGTTGTTTCCAGGTTCTGGCTATTATGAATAAAGCTTCTATGAACATAGTTGAGCAGATGTTCTTGTGGTATGATGGAGCATCCTTTGGGTATATGTCCAAGAGTGATATCTTTCTGGGAAGGGGAAATAGAAGAGATTTCATAGGTGTACTGGGAGTGGATGGGGATGGGAACATGAGGGATCAGGTAGGGGTGAGGTGGGGGAAGAGTACTAAGAGCAGATTGGAAAGGGGGGGCATTTTAAGGTCACAAAGAAACCTGCTGCAAGGGAAACTCCCAGGAATCTTCAAGGATGACCCTANCTAAGACTCCTAGCAATTGTGGATATGTAGCCGGAACTGGTCATCTCCTGTGACNAAGAAAGACTTCCAGTAGAGGGATTGGCACACCAACCCAGGCACATTACTTTGCCCTAGAGTCTGTACTGCCTGTAGGATGTGCTGGGGTAAGGGTGGCACAAAGATTGTCGAAGTGACCAACCAATGACTGGTCCAGCCTGAGACCCATACCATGAGAGTGAGCCCACCCCTTACACTGCCTGGAGCACCAAGACCCAGAGGCTGGATGGCCCAGAGACCAAACATGACTGGAAGTAACAAAAAGTCAATGTAATGATGCCTAATGATATTCTGCTGTACTCATAGATTGGTGCCTAGCCTCATAGTCATCAGAGAGGCTTTATCCAGCAACTGGTAGAAACAGATTCAGAGACCTGAAGTCAAACATTGGGCCAAGCTCAGGGAATTCTACTGAAGAGAAGAGGGAAGGATTGTAGGAGCTAAGGGGGTCATGGACATCATAAGAAAACACACAGAATCAACTAACCTGGGTTTACGGGAGCTCACAAAGACTGAGCAAACAACCAAGGAGTCTGTATGGGACTGACGTAGGCCCTCTGCACATATGTGACAGTTGTGTAGCTTGGTCTTTTTGTGGGACTCCTAACAGTGGGAATAGGGGCTTCCTCTGACTCTTTTACTGGATTTTGGGACCCTATTCCTCATACAGGGNTGCCTTTCTCAGCCTTAATACAAGGGGAGGTGCTTAGTCTTACTGCAACTTGATATGTCATGTTTTGTAGATATTCATGGGAAGCCCGCCCTTTTCTGAATAGAAAGGAGGGGGAGTGCATGGGGTTGGGAGGCAGAGGGGAGGTTGGAGGTCGAGGGACTGGGAGGAGAGGAGGGAGGGGAAACTGTGATCTGGATGTAAAATTAAAAAATAAAGTGTTCTTACAAAGTTTACTCACCAATATGAGTTATGACTTTTCATCATCAACATCACTAAAATAGCCTTGTTATCTGTGATAGTTGGTTTTGATTGCCAACTTGAGGACATTTGGAGTCACTTAGGGGACATTGTGAGTGTGCTTCCAAAGAAGATTAACATAAATGGAAGATCCACTCTCAGCATATTAAGAGCTTCCGAGAGTGATTCTGGACAAAAGGAGGTACAAGGNCACCAAATGCACCTTCCCGCCTTCTCTTTGTTCAAGCACTTGGATCTGTCACTGCTGCTGCCACCCTCCCTGGGATTAAACTTCAGCTTCTATAGTTTTCCAGTGTAGATTCAANACTAGTGACTTTCCAGGGGATTTCCTCGCTATCAGTGCTATATTGAGGCTGCTGGGATATTCAGCTTTGCAGACTAAATACCTACTATGTTTTCCACCATGTATATGACCGTTGCTGGACTTTCCAGTCCCTGTAATAAAATTCCCTTCTATAACACACACACACACACACACACACACACACACACACAGAGGCAATGTTGTCCCCAAGTCTCTGGAGAGCCAGCCTGGAATATAACCTCTCATAGTTTTCAAAGTCTGCACAACCATATGAACTTAAGATGTCACTATTGCAAATAATGCTCTAAACCAGCAGCCACCTCAGATTTGTCTCATTAGGGCTGAAATGTCTGGCTGAGAGGATGCCAAGCCTGCTTGGTTTATGGCAATCTATGAAGTACAATCATGANCCCTCCTAATTCCTGATAGCAGCTGTCATTGGGGGCCACATNCATGCTGCTCTTCATTACACAGAAAAGTCAATGATTGTCATAGGANTAGCTTTATTTCAGGACAGNAAGGGAAGTTACTTTCAGACAATACACTCTCTTTCTGCAANATCATGTGTGGCTAANGAACTCTTAGAATGTTGAGAATGACATGCTAAGGTAATGAGCCCAAATGTGCAGGACTTAGCTGATTGGTAGATTCAATGGCTCACCATGGCTCATTTGTATCATTGAGAAGCCTANANTCTAGATAAGTCTTTTTNCCCTCTCTTTGTAATGTGATGGTATACACCTNAAAAGCTAANACTGTGATATGCATTCCAATGCATTGGATGTACANATCATGTTGTTCTTTAATTTTTTAATGAATAAACCTGGCTAAAAAGAACATGATTGATTATATGTAGTCAATAGGATATGTAATGATGTGAGCAAAAACNGGAANTCTCCAATAGAAGAATNCATGACNAGTTTGNTANAAATAATGCTTCTCTCTCAGCCAAACTCATCTATAACTTCTTAGTCTTTTAGAAATCTACCTTTACNCAGTCTGGGTCTGATTAGTAATCAGTGAGTCAAACAATGGCACACATCCTGAGGGANTCAGAAAATACTGCCTTCTAGACTGTGTATCTGTATATCAAAAATGCATGAATCTTTGACCCATTTCTATGTTCAGGATAGCATTTTATTAATAATTATAGTTTTATGGAAACTGCAAGATTTTCTTGCTTCTTTAAAAAAAAAATTTCCGAAGCAGACCTGCATCCTCCAGAGGACTGCCAAGCCTTGGGGCTCCCAGAACACATGCATGACTTGACATTTGTAATTGTTGATTGGGCTTTTGAAGTAACCTTTTAAAAGACCAGTATGTTTCTTGATTTTAGATTATTTATTGTACATTAGAAGCATATGAAGTTGCAGATAATTGCTTAAAATTTGTNTTAGTTTTATACTTTGAAATGTAAGACATTTTATGATGCTTGAATGGGCGCTGCATTTTTTTGGGAAGCTAAATTGCAATGTTAGAAATGATAAAGTTCAAGGATAACTCTTTCTGTCTAACAGTGGTTAACATCCTTGGGGGCATGGCAGAAAGACCACATTAACTGGCAACAATATAGGTGAGTAAAATAATGTCACACTTCTATTAAATGTGTCTATGATTTGAACGGTCTTGGTCAGCTTGAACACTTGCAAAAGATGCTGAAATCAGTGTGAGTCTGTCATTCATGCATCCATATTTTACTAAGGATATTGTAGGATTAAAAATATGTGTATTCCCATGATTCATACTTTGNTAGGTAATTTTGCAAGCAATTTGCTATGCCTGAGGTTTAAAGTAATGTTCAGTGACCAAGCTCTGTCCTTCCTAGTAGAGGAGGATGAGGAAAAATTTGTCNATGTGCATNCTTCTGTTTAGGTAATGAATAAAGGANATACTGTTTTCCTATTGTCCACTTTGAGTTTTTGGAGTGGCATATTCTACTAACTGATGTCTTCATACCACGTTTACAAAATGTAACTCACTGATCAGTATTTATTAGTTTATTTGTCTGCTTGTTCATTAAAAATGTGTGTGCTGACGTGTTCAGCTTTTGGTAGGCCTTGGAGAAAAGATAAAGATAGAATTCTTNTCCTTAGATAGTGTATCATCTTGCGGAAGAGAGCATAACNTATTTATCAAGTAATCAGAAACATAAACATTTTAAAAGTTAGAGGAAATGCCATANATACATGATAAGAGGTAGAGGAGGGTATCTNGTGAATGTGTGTAAGTGTCTGCGAGGGGATGAAGATTCAAGGAAGGTTTCCCTTTAGGTTATGACCTAAGAGCTTAATTCCNAGATTAGAAGGACAATGNTACAGTGCTAAGTAACTTTAGAGATGATAACATTTAAAATAGTTTTCCAATAAAGTTGTTTTCAGGTGTGAAGAGTCAATTATGGGCTTCATATCACTTCCTATCAACGGGCTTTGTGTTGTCAAATTCTNCATTCACTCAGGCTATACTATTATGAGCCNCGTCTTGGAGACTCTAGGCATCNGTATTTACNTTGTTATTATTTGATAATAACTGAGCAAATAATTCCACTTAGGAATTATTTCAAAGGAAAGAATTTTATTATGTACATGTGGAAACATGTCCATGATCATGTAGCCAGTGGAGTAATGTTTTTCATAGGGCTACCACAATTCAAAGCTTTCTTCTCTTTCTCTGGAACAAAAATATCATCCAGTCATGCATCATTCTCATCATCCTAAAGTAAACTTAATGCTTCAATTCTTTGTTAATCATCATTCTCTTCATTAGCCTATATATATATATATATGTACATACATATATATTACATTCTTTTTTAAAATAGGTAAGTGGAAAAGTTACTTTACTATTATAAAGTGACATGAAACTAACCACATTTGATGTGATAAATTCCCATGCATATTATTTTGCTTGTACAAAGTATAATCAGTTAAGATCTTATGGAGAAAGTTCAATTGATTTATATCAAAAGCCTTTCTATACCCTTTCATCCTCACTGAAAATTTCNGTTGCCAATTGGTAATTACGAGNTCTATGTTTTTATAAAAGCAGTTAGTTGACAAGCAACAAGCTTCANTGAGTATCGTTCATATGAAAAATCACTAGTGGGTGAAAAAATTTTCCCCTTTTACTGAGTAGCTAAGGCAAAGACTTGTTTTTCAAATTTGAAAGAATTGTTCAAATAGCTGGCATTTCTCTTTGGATATTTGGATGATCAGACTATGATTTTAAAATGATAATAAAATATATGTATTTATTTTTGAAGATTCTCAGCACAAAGGAAAGATTATTTTTAGTAGAGTAGATAAAATAATTTGTTCCTTCTCTACCCTTACATAATTTTTTTCAACTGAGTGTATAGTCCAATACTTCAAAGAAACCTATATCAAAGATAATTCTTAAAGTGATAAGAAGGCATGGGAGTCTCCTTTATCTTGCTTCATTCTAAAGCTGAGAATAATTTAAAATCTCTAAAGGTGAATACTTATATAAATAAGATTTATCCTAAAATATTTTTTATTAAATTAAAGAAAGCTATGATTTCTATGTTGTTTTATTGTCACACATTGGGTTTTTCATCAAGTTGTGTACTCACCTCTAAAGTTTTGAGTTTTATGACAAATAAAAGTCTAGTTATTCTGCACTTTTTATTTTTACTGAACTCAAGAAGTTACAGTAGCTCACTGTCTGATCTGGTGGTCCTGTTGTCATTTTCTTTTGTAATAACTCCCAAAAAAAGTGATTAGAAAACTGTGAATTAACTGACAAGTTTACCTCACCTCTCTACTTCTGATCCTGAAAGTGGAAAAGAGGGACCCACTCACAAATTGTGTCAAACTGAACAGAGAAAAAAGTTCATTATTATATGAAGGAGAATAACATTTTACCCAACTTGTTATTCCTCCCTCCTCCCACAAATCATGACTCTTTTTAATTTAGCTAACATTGCCTTTGAAAGAATTTCAACACATAAAAGAAGAAGACAAAACAAAAGCATAATTTTAATGTCTACCCTGTCTTAACTAACAAAAGATAGAATAAAATTGTAGCATGTATATGTAAGGCAAAGGCTGAGTTATAAAATGGGTTAAAGCCGTTGGGAAGCAGGCAGTCATGTAAAGCACCCACAGCCAAATTGTACTCCCTTTCTTAGGGACCCGAGAGATCCCAACAAAGAAGTAATCATACCTAGGCTTTATTTTAGTACAGGGTAGACAAGGAGAAGGGAATATACATGATGTTTTTAACAGTCAAGTTTGACTAATGATACAAGACTTTTAACATAATTTTTTCTTAGTTCTTTGGCAATTTCACATCATGTACCCCAATCCTGCTCATTTCCCAGTCCCTCCACATGTGCCCTTCACCCCATAGCATTCCCCTCAAAAGAAAATTTTTTAAAAATTAATTAAAAATGAAACAAAACAAACAAAAATTCCACTCCACTCATCCATCTTTCCTGCCTCTCCAACACCTCTTCCTTCATCTTAGTGGAACTGGGAGCCACACCGTGTCATGCAGTTAACCTTTGGTCCACTCAGCTTCACTTGCAAATGTTCATTGCATTGAGTTGTTGGTCAGGTTCAAGGTCTCTGGCCCCTGGTACACCATCAGTACTGGGCCCTCAGCGAAACTCCTCTCAGATGTCCTGCTGTTGCCCACAGTCATGGAGATCCTGTGGCTAGGATTCTGTAGGACCAGTCCCTTCATGCATTCCAGTAGGTCATAGATGGGATAGATGTTTGGGTGGGCCAACTCAAAACCCTGAATGTGGGCCTAAGTAGTAGCTGATTTGGTCAGTCTGGGCTGCTAGGACCACCCCACTCAGAGACAGGGCAGAGCCAGCACTTCTACACCCATGCCATCTCCCCTTCTCCCATTCCCATGGTGAAAGGGTGGGACCATCTCTCCTGATTGCAGGAGCCAGCTCTCCCATGAGGGCCAAGACCAGCTCTTCTGCCAAAGTGGCCAGTGAGGGGAAGGGCCAACTTTCCCAGAGCCAGCAAAGGGTGTTGCTGGCTCATCACAGCCCTAAGATTTCCACACCACGGTTCCTATGGCCTCCTGTGGTAACACGGGCCACAGAGATCAACACAGACCCCAGCTGAAGCAGGACCTTGGACCTAGACATAGCCCTGTGTGGGGGCCTGCAGAGCCAAGTTGTTTACAAGTAAAGATGGCCCTGGGAGGGGGTAAGGAGGAAGGAACCTAAGTTGTTGATAAAGGTTTGTGGGGGTCTGTGGCTGGGAGGCTAGGAGGAAAGAAGCAAGGAGGGAGGAACCTAAGCTGTTTATGGCTGGGTGACCTTTAAGCTGGTTGGCTCAACGGAGTATCTACCCACTCCTCTCTCTAGCCTTGTGGTTTTAGGCTTTAAAAGGGGCTTACTGTTCTTCAATAAATGAGTTCTTGCTTGCCTTGACTCCGTGTCATGTCTGATTGTCTTCCAGGAAAGGGAGGCTGGGAAGGGGCAGACTACTGCACTTACCTTTCCTAGGTTCCAGGTCGTCCCTTC
The DNA here is from genome assembly GCA_001675575.1 of Neotoma lepida. Classification (NCBI taxonomy): domain Eukaryota; kingdom Metazoa; phylum Chordata; class Mammalia; order Rodentia; family Cricetidae; genus Neotoma; species Neotoma lepida. Next base: position 30,756 of record LZPO01076885.1, read on the forward strand.
TTGGGAGACCTAAGTTCTTGGTGGGGTAGGGGACCCTAAAGCCCTGGGCAACAGCTTAAGCCTGGACATCACCGTGGCCCTGATGGCAGAGCAGATCACCCAGATAGGTATGGTCCCAGTGGCAGCATCATCCTTGGACACCAACATGATATCAGGTGGCTGACTAGACCCTTGGTATCTACTTGACTTCAGTGGTAGCAGGAGCCACAGACCTAACTCAGACCCTGGCTGGTGTAGGGCCATGGACCCAGACATGGCCTTTGGCAGCAGCTTGGGCCCNGATGTCACTTTGGCCTCAGGTACCAGCATAGGCCACTCAGATAGTTATGGTCCTCATGGGCAGCATGGCCCTCAGAGACCAACATGGCCCCACATGGTCTTTGATGGTAATAGGAGCCATGGACATCAACACAGGCACTGGCTGTGGTTGGGCCACAGACTGAGACATGACTTTTGGCTGCAGCTTGGTCCCTGATGTCACTATGTCTCTGAGTGTCAGCACAGGCCATCTAGATCAGCATGGCCTGGTGGCAGCATGGGTCTTGGATAGCAACATAGTCTCAAGTGGCTGACCATACCCTGGGCATCTGCACAGTCCTCAGTGGTAATAGGAGTCATGAACATCAACTCAAACCCTGACTTCTGTAGGGGCATGGACCCAGACAAGGCCCTCGGCAGCAGCCTGGGGCTGGACATCACCATGGTTCCGGATGACAATCAGGCCACCCAGATCAGCCTGTTCCTCACCACCTTTGCTTTTTCAATTCCTCCTCTTTCCACAGCACATGAACTGGTACCCTGCTCTTTCCTTCCATTTCTCCATCTATTTGCTCATCATAATGACATCTACCCACCTGCCTTTGGCTGTCTTCCAATGATACAAATTTTTATAAATGTAGAATTAAGATGCACTGGAGGTCTGCTCACATCCAGGTAAAATGGAGTAAATGATGATTGTGGTAGGGATGGTGAGTGAGCAGACACAGGGTGAGAAGACACAGAAGGACACATGTATGGTATGCAGTGATGGAGAGGGTGCCCTCCAGTAATTGCTTGGCCTCCTAAAGCACTTTCAGGTGATAAGTTGGATAATTTCAATTGTGGGAAGCCAAGAATTTCATTTCAACACATTGGGCAAGATTTTCAAATACTCAAAAGGCCTGGCAAAATGCTGATTTAAATCAATCTAGGTCTCAGATGAGGTCCTGGTTATCTCCTGAAAGTTGTTTTTGATGGAGATTGGGATTCTCAGTACATATGAAGCTGGTGCCATCAGTGGGATGATCTAATAATGTCCATAACAGACATGACTTATGGTTGAGGAAGAGTTCACCAACTGCACACTATTACCTATATTCGACAATTACTTTTTCCATTTATTATCTCCCCTGTCAGCTGTCTGGCACAGCCATGGGCAAGACTGATATATTTAATATTGCAAGGAAAAGATCATTTCAGAAAATTTGCTAAAGGAAGAGAAGTGTAAAAGCTATCTATTGTTGTAAAATGCTGGGAGTATGATTTGAAAGTTAAGTCTCTCTAGTATGGGCAACAAAATGATATTTGTCAAATACTAGAAATACATTTTATGGCTATAGAGATGATAGACCTGGTCAGCCTCATACATTAGATACTACACAACCATAGACGACCCCACTTAAATTCTAGGACTTGGGGCTGACATTCCGAGAGTTTATGACACTTTCAGAATTTTAAACACTATCTCTGCAAGAGTTTCAAATGACATTTTAAAAGGGACTGCTAAAGGATCAGGTCCCCATTTTTTCCTCCTGTAAAGATATTTTTATTGTTGCTTTTCTAATACTCAAATAAATCAAAATATAATTCCCTACCTTAGAAATAAAAAAGTTCTTCCAGGGAAATGCAGAGTGAGCATATCACAATTATTTGTTTATAAATGAAAGATGTGGCAAAGTCATAAACTTAGTTCAAATGTCTTCAGGATACTTTATTTTCTGTGTATTATAGAAGTTACTATCCTATAGGAACATAAACTATTCATTGGGAGATTTCATTCCTGTCTGAGACCTATGTCTCCTTACACAAACTTATAATTTAGCAACTAACTTCAGGCATCTTGTATTTTAATAGATTGCAAGTAAAAGTAACATTAGCTTATAAATTAAAATATTCCTTTAAACTTCCTATGATTTATTTAAAATGATTGCTCATTACAGATAATTCAAAGACACAAACTGTATGGCAACAACTATAATATACACACAGTTTTTAAAAGTTTTAAAGTTATGTAAGAGTGGAACTTAAGTTTTAAAAATAAAACACACGTATATCATAAGATGCTGTTTGAATTAGCAAATTAAAGGAATATCAGAAAGAGCTTCTGAAAATGAAATATATTTTCTATTACAATTTATTCTTTCCTTTTTAATAGTGGCTGATTGCAGACAAAAAATATTCTAAAGTGTATTTTAGAATCAGTCCTGGGTCCCTGCCTTCATGAATGCTATTTCTAAAAAGATATATTTTGATAACAATAAATTTAAGAAGTTTTAATATTGTCATGCCCATGACTATCTAAAGACTTTTCTGGGCTTGAGTACATCAGGGATGAGTGTGAGCTCATGATTACTGGCCAAATAATTCTCTCTTCTGGGAAATTATGGGTTTGCAACATCCAAGAGACTATGGAATTTCAAAATGACTGCTCCATTAATTTGATTTTATGGGGTAGTATTTACTTGACTTAAAATCTATAAATTATAATATTTATAAAGTTGTTGAAGGACAGCTTACATGCACTTGCACACAAATTTGCTGTTAATAATGCTAATCTATTTGGAGTACCAGTTTTCCAAAGATTTAATTTGTCTGATAACAAAGTGGTTAGGATGCATGCAATGTTTCTACTGGTTTCTTATTTTAGAGGAGGCCACTTGATGTGCTTTGTTGTCACACATTTCAATGTGTTAATCCTTTCAATCAATGTTTAATTCCTATAAAATTCAAGATACTCTCCATGCAGATGAAACAAAGGTAAGTTTATTTATCAGCCCAGTCCTGACTGCATTGTCACACCCTAACAAGTACTCTTTTAGGACCTGAGTGTAGCATAGCATAAAGTCATCAGAAAAGCATCCTTGCTCATTCAACCTTGTATTCTATCTACAATAAGACAATGCTGCTGCTGCTGCTGCTGCTGCTG
>LZPO01076887.1:0-33861 GCA_001675575.1 Neotoma lepida
GGTGCTACAGGGCACCACAAGAGGGAACAAGGTCTCTAAACCATCCTATGGAGGAAAGCTGTGTGCTAAGGAATACCATTGCTACTGAAGTGAGAGGTAAAACATACCTGCAGTGACACTGATTTTTTGGGCACATATTTCTTATAGTGATTCTTTAATAATATAGAATCGCATAACATTTTTCTAGAAGTATGTTCTTCCTTAAGAATGCTGTAAGCATTTGTTGATGTTTAGTCCTATGTAGCACAACAGGTCAGGAAAGAGAAAACAAAGAAAGTTAGAAATATCTCTTTTTTGAAGAATTTATAGCTTCATTGGAGAGGGAATGACCTACTCTGGACACTCAGGGCACATATAAGTAGCCAGGGCTTTCAGTTCTTGTGACATGGCTCCCTGCCTTTTAGGTGGTGTTGCTGTGCAAGTTTTCTGGTGTTCAGTCACTCTTTCTGGCTGTGTAGGGAACAAGTAAGATACAGAATAAGCAATGTGTGTGTCAGGCTTTGTAATTCTCAGCATTTCTACCCTATATGCTTCCCACTGACTGCAAAACTGCTTTCAAGTAACTAATAACATCATAATGGCTTTTAATTCCAGATGAGTGATTTGTTACTTTTGTTGAGAATTTTCCCTTGGGGTTTCAGTTAAGAACTTGGTTCTCTACTTGTTACAGTTCATTCATTCATTCTCTCACTCAGCAAATCTTTTGAATATCTACACTGTACTAGGTACCTAGAAGGATTAACACAGTCTCAACTATTATCCCATGTGGTTCACTGCTTGGGGGATGGGAGGAAACTCCCATAATCTCATCCAGTGTGAGATGATAAACTCACCTCGTTGAAGATGATGACGATTCTCACAAAAAGTGTGGCCAAAGTGAGAGAACTGATTTGTGAAATGAAGTCTAGACTGAAACAAAGGGAAAAACAGTCCAGAAAGTCAAGAAGCTCCATGTGGACGGTATTAAAATAATTCCTCCATTTATAACAATTCCAGCTACAAAGAAAGCACCCAATGAATATTGTGTAATGCAAACAGCATAGGTAGGAGGTTCGTATTTATGCTATAAGAAACCAAATGCTGTTAAAGTTTTTATTAGATAGTTCATGTAAAAAAGAAAGAAGTACAGCTAAGATTTCAAAACTCACTCTACTAAATTATGAGATGGTCCTTTGGAGAACAGTGGCTTGTGTATGGACTTTCAATATAGGATGCGGAGATGAAGAAGCTATTATGTCAGGCTTTTAAAATCTTAACTGTGTTATTATTTGATGCCAGTTTGAAATATTTGGAAAGAGAACAAGTTCTAAAGCAAGCTTTAAAGATTTCAGAAATTCATAGCTGTTTATTGAGACCTTTTATAAGTTGGAAATGAGATGTTGACTATACCCCTACATAAGCCTCAAGTTGTTTAATCGGTAGTACAATTAATCCATTTACTAGTATAAATCAAGCCTTCAGAGAACCAGAGATGCAGGGAAGACTTGAAATTTTGTTTGCATTCTCATCCGTTCATTATGCTAAGAAAATAATGGCAATGAAATCATTTGGATTTTTTTTTGGAAAGAATAAAAGTCTCTTTGCAATTCAAAACAAATACATCATTTTGAATTGCAAAGCAGCCTAAATATAAATATANGTTAATGCATTCCATAAGCAAATAATTGAAAATACTAAAAATATCATTTTTTAATTGTAGCCCTATTGAACACAAATAAATATTTCACAATATGGAGAATGGTGATTGCTATTTATAGATCACACCACCTTCCATGGTAATGTTGGCTGGAACTATAGGGTACTATTGGAAGCATTGAACTTCATTTCTAACCAAGAGGTAAAGGTTTAATATATTGTGGTCATGAAAAAAATCACAACATGTATGAACTATGTGAACCAGCACAAAGATGGTCTAACTGGATGATATTTCATCTTAGCTAAGAAAGAATCTCATTATCATCTCCATTTTATGTCTCTTCAGGGTATTTTGGCAGAATCTTTTATGACTGTAAATTAGCATGGCTAGAAAGGAGATAATTTGAGGATCTTTACTTTATCTGGTGTCCACCCAGACACCCTGAAGAAAAGGCGTGGGAATGGTGTAAAAATCCCCATTTTCAGTTTACCTTTAAGAATACTGTAATCTTATCAAGCCATTTTTGCTAGTTCCCTTTGGATTTGTAGAATCTCCAAAGGGCTACTCCAATGTGATTCAAATTCCAAATGCCTGCAAGAGTCCAGATGGGATAAATTTTCACTGACAAGGATGACTAGTACTCTCTGAAGCATATCCTTACCAAGAGCCTCATATCCCTTTTGGGTACCATTTCCCGTGACNTTGTTTGCCTTCTCAGATTCTTTTTGTATCTTTCTTTCTGTTCTGGCAGGATGACGCATATAGATAACACTAGTATAGTACGTTGCTCTTCCTCAGATTGAATCCCTCCACCAAATCCCATTGCCTGGTAGATGTAGCTATCCACACAGCTTTCTCTTGTTTCATTTAGGTAAATGCATTCTTCTCTCAGCCTGTCAGCAGTGGGGTACCATTTGATGTCTGAAGTAGTATTTTCAAATCAGTGTTGCTTCTTTAAATGTTAGGATGAGCTATCACTTAACTTTGCTTTAACTCTTTAACAGAATCTTTGCAAAAGGAAAACACGTTCTTATCTCTGGATGTCAGAGCTGATTATTACAAAAAGGATATTCCAGGCAATGAATATAGTGGTTATTGATTTTGAGTTCTTACTATGTTTCTGCTCTACTTCTACTTTTAGGTACTTTGTCTGCATTGCATTATTTAACTTAACAACAATGAAGGCTTTTTGCAACTGATATCAAATAAGAAATGAAAGATTTGTAGATAAGGTGTCAAATACTTGAAGAGGAAAACGTACTTAATAAAAAGCTTGAATAGGGATTATAGGAAGGCAAAGTTTTAACTGTCAGGAATTAGAGGAATCACTTCACCTAGGAGTCTGTGGAGGATAAGGGATAAGGATTGCTGAAAATTGTTAAGAAATGTGCTATTTACAACATGTATGCCTTGTATTTGATCTAATCTGATGGAGGCTGAATTTTGTTTTCTATTGCAACATCAGTGTGCATTAAAAACAACAGCATATAACAATGGCTTAAGATGTCCATCAGTTAGAACTGTTTACAATCATATAGCTGATACAGATGTGCACAGATGGAGTCTGAGCTCAGTTAGGGCCTACTGAGTACAANTCTCAAGACTGGCAGAGAGACTCAGTTTCACTCAAAGTGACTGGTAAATATCTGGTCCATGTGAACTTAATGATCAGATCAAGAAAGCAAACAGAAAGGCATTGCTGATACCAGTCCAGATGCCAGACGATAAGTGGAAACACACAAAGCTTCTTAACATATGAGTTAAGGATTGACACTCTGTTATTTATGTTTCATTTTGTTAACCAAAATAATTTATATGCTTCAACTCAAAGACAAGGCCTTTCTATTTGTTAGTAACAATTGGAGAATCCCATGATAGGTGAAATGGATTCTAGTAAGAAGGAAAAATTGGTAAAATAATATAATTCAGCAGAACTGAACACTGCCTCTCATTTTCCTGGCTTCAATTTTTTTTAACAAGTTTGGGGTTATTTGTTTGATTATTTTTTGTGGCATTAATTTATCTTGGTCTTGACTCAACNAGGATATCTGTGGCCAAATCTTTCATTAAGAAATGACATAATAACAAGAGTGTGGACTATCTCACAAGTGCCCCACCCTGATGAATAAATATAGACAATGGATGGCTACTGACCGAAGGAGAATCAGTCTTCTCTTTTCTTGAGAAACTATTCAATCCTAACTGGTTAGCTCTACAAAACTATACATACAACCAACACTAAATAGACTCAGTAGATGGTGTGTGTGTGTGTGTGTGTGTGTGTGTGTGTGTATAAATTATATATGATATATGTTTGTAACAATGTAATTTACTAAAAATAATGTCATAATTTATCATAAAATGAACACGTTAAGTTTTTCCCTTATATGTTATGCAATGAGAAAGTATTAAGTTTCAAGTTTCATCCGTCTTTTCTTCCTACAGTGACTAGAACTCCAAAATGCAGGTCCACAGCATAACTATGTATACTAGCACCAAAAATAGATCCAGAGATATAAATCTAACAACATTGGTACAAGAACAATATGAATAAAGAGGATAATTGGGAGGTTTTGCACAAAATTTGTCTTTTGCCTGTCAAGCAAGCTTATTAAGAAGTATGGCATCAGATATACTGTTTTCAGAGGGAAAATCGCTAAGGTCAACAGTAAGCTAAATCATACAATGTTGACAGACAGAACTGAATTTTGTTTTCTGTTGCAACATCAATGTGCATTAAAAACAACAGCATATAACAATGGCTTAAGATGTCCATCAGAGAATGGACAGGATACCTCAGACACAGCTGCCTAAGGACTGATAATCACAGCCCAGGGTAAGAGTTGGGTCCCCAGAAGCCACAATCTTAACTCTTCTGAAGCATTGGCTCTAGCCCTAGACCAGCCTCATCACAAGGATACAGAACTAACATTCCTCTTGTCCTTTCATTGGGGCCTCTAAGAAAACTGTGGTTGAGTCTTGCTCCTCACATTATGTTTTTTCTATTTACAAGGCAATTTTAAAGCTTGACTCTTGTCTTAGTTACAATTTCTACTCCTGGTACAAAACTCTACAAACAAAAGCAACTTTGTGAGGAAAGGGATTGTTTGGCTTACATATCCTGAGTCATAGTACATTGAGGGAAGTCAAGGTAGGAATTCAAACTGTATAGGAACTGTATAGGAGGTAGGAGCTGATCCAGAGGCCATCAGGGAGTACTGCTTACTGTCTTATTTCTCATTATTTTCTCAGCCTGTTTTCTTATAGAATCCAGGACCATCAGCCCAGTGATGCCCCCACCACAATAGACTGGTTCCTCCCTTATCAGTCACTAAGAAAACACCTCACAAGCTTGTTTATAGCCAGATCCTATATAGGCTTTTTCTCAATTGAGGCTCCCTCCTCTCCAGTAAATCTAGCTCATGTGAAGCTGACATGAAACTAGGTAGCACAACTGTTTCACATTTTACTAAATTTCAGGAAATTAATAATAATACAATAAAAGGGGGTTGCATGGCAAAGCTGTATGGCATTCTCATTCCAGCTCAGCTAGTTGTTGCTAGTATACATAGTACTGCTGTGCACCTGCAGGTTGGAGCACTGGACACTGCTCTTATTTTGGAGGAAAAGAATGATGAAAGTTCTTACTTTTTGGTTTGCATAACATATAACTGCTGAGATTTTTAAATGTTTATTTTATGCTAAATTGCACAATTACTTTGAGTCTATTTCACATTTGAAATATTCATGTCAAGTCTTTATGGAGTTTGTTACTTTAAATATAGGTGAAGAGAAAAACATATTGACAGGAGATTATATTGGAGCAAATTTGAGCCTAGGAGTATGCTGGTTTAATAGCAGCTGCTTCAGATTTAGGNTCTATACAAAAGCATCCCAACTTGTCTTATCTCCACAAGGCTTTTCTGGTCTTTAGTTTTTATATTTCTTGCTCCCTGTGATCTCACNTAGGACATTCATTGGATGTTGGATCTCTGCTTCCTGTGGAACTTGTTCTATGTTTATAAGTAATGTAGGTATCACTTAAGATAATGGATAAAGTCTATTTTTAATAGTTTTCAGTAGCCAGCATGTTTCTTACATTCTTCATAATGCCTCTTGTTTTCTTGCCATCCTGTTTTTGTTGTTGCTTCACATCCATGTGGGTGTACACACTTGATAAAGACAAATGCTGATGTACTTTCAAGGGTAACTCTAAATTTTGTGCTAACTTTGATTGTTTATTCTTTAAGATTACTTTTTTAGAGAGTTCATATATTTCAAGTATAATGATATTTACCTGCAAGACATTATGGGGATTTCTGGAAGGTTTAATGGTTACATTCAAGTAAAATAGCTAGAATTGACCTGACTAGAAGCATAGGAAGAAAGGTACTGTGCCTCTCAAGAAATACCCAATATGTTTTATAATTATAATAGAATCTATTTGCATTTCCTTGCCCAAGACAATTATCTATGGCATTTTTCAAAAGTGATAAAATAGAGCCAGGACATTAAATTCCATAATAAATACTGTAAAGAAATTAGAAGTAATCCTTAAGTGTTGCACAGTACCTGTTCTTAGCACCATCACTTGATGATGACCTTTGATAACAGTGTGTGTGTGCATGTATGTGTGTGTGTGTGTGTGTGTGTGTGTGTGTGTGTGTGTGTGTGTGTGTGTGTGTGTTTAGGTATGCTCACTACTTTAAATGGACTTTAGTTCATCTTTCAAAGACAGAAAACAAAATTACATCTGCTATGGGATGTCTTTCTGTTGTGTTTCTCTGATTGGTTGATAAATAAAGCTGCATTGGCCTATGGCAAGGCAGCTTAGAGGCAGGTGGGAAATCCAAGCAAATGTATAGAGAGAAGAAAAAAGAGGTGGAGAAGACACCAGTCACTGCCGAAGGAGCAGCAAGATGCCAGCAGACCAGTAATACTACAATCACATGGCAACTTATAGATTAATAGGAATGGGTTGTTATAAGAACTAGCTAGCAAGAAGCCTGCCATAGGCCATACAATTGGTAATTAATATTAAGTCTCTGAATGATTATTTTATAAGCAACTGAGGCACTGTGGGGCAGGGTGGAGCCATAGGAAAGCAGGACCATGAAGCCTGGTGGGACCTGAGAAAACTTTTGACTACATACATCTGCCCAATAGAAATGATCTTAAATTCATACAGCTAGATAGAAAATCTTACCCTGTTCCAATTGAGCAATAACTGGAATGAATTATACCATGGAGCCTTTCCAACTGCAGCTTAAGTCATTTACAACTTATTTGGTATAGCAACTGCTGCTCACTTATTTTTAGGAGAGAAAATATACATTTTTGAGCATAAGGGTGTAAAGAATTTTTATAACCAAGGAAAGCCCCAAATGTGCCAAAGTTTTGAGAACTGAGTTTTCAGAAGGGCAGCTTCATTTTCCAATGGGGTTGGAGGAGTGGAGATCACAGTGATAGAGCTCCCAGCCATGATCACTCCCTGTCATACTAGAAGCCTTAGTGGGAGCCCACTCTGTGCTTATTGTGGGCTTTTGATATGACCTATAGATTTCACTATAGCAGCAAGCAGAGGCTAAGTTTAAGCAAAGAAAGAAAGGAACCTGAATTTCAACCCTCTTGATCCTTTAGGGTGACCTTTACATTTCTAAAGTGAGAAGCTTGACCTAATTATTCACTAAGTGCTCAGATAGTGACATCCTGTATTTATGAAATACTCTCACCTTTACAAGGTCATCAGAGAACTGGAGTTGATGCTCCATGTGAGAGTTTGAAAGGGAAGTAATAGTATGATCAATACCATGTATGCCCATAATAAGAACTTTTGTGAATATCCATGCTGTCCATGTCAGTATCATAGCAGGTGGTCATGTGTCTATTTCAATTTAAAATAAATCTAAGTAAATATTTCATTCCATTGGTATCCTAGCCACACTTCACTGGATATATATGGCCTTTATGTGAAGTATCATAGATCTAGAAGTGTCATAATCAGAGAAACTCAAAATAACAGTGACTGGATGTTTTCTTCATGAAACAGCATATATACTCAGGAAAAAATCATTTACATGAAGTAGTTAAAGTTTCTCAAGTTATATTTTTAAAAAAATCCATTCATTTCTATATCTAATTTCTTCTTAGAAAAATTGTGTGTATTGGAGTTCTGTTTGAAGTTTGTGGTGCTTTTCCCTACATAACAAATGATTTTCCCANTGTTGTCTGACACAGTTTCTGCACAAGGTGTTTTGACACCTTTTGTCCTGTGAACTCTGTTGATTCTTCACATTTGGTCATACTGATTTCCCCCTTTTATGCAGGCAATGCAGTGATTTCTTTTGCTTTTCCCTCAATTGATTTTTTTAAACATTTTATTTATGTTTCATCTCTTCTGAAGACATCTCAAATATAGATCCATGCTAGCACTATATGATAATATGTTTTATAATATTCTTTGCTTATTCAATGTGTTGTTTTCTTTTTTCTCAATTAGAATTCAGAACAGGACCATTTTACTTCCTTCTCCCCACAAGTGACTAGAGAGAGGAATATTTAATCTGACTACTATATCCTGGTGTCCTTGTGACATACCCTATTTTTTAAATGTTCTCATTTTTCTATATCATAACAATACATTTCAAGCTAATCTTTACTTGTCCCAGGCAAAGGAAAGAACGGCATTTATTCATGTAACTGCATTTCTTTTTAGTGAGGAATAACACTCAAATCAAGATCTGAACGTGAGTCTGCACAAATTGGTCTTCAGTTGAAGAACTTAGGTAGTTGCACTAAATCTGTTTCAAAAAGGCCAGAGAACAAATATTCTGAGTTCATTTCCTTGCAAATTAAACTCAACAGAAAATCAGAGGACAAAAGATTATGCTATTGATTCAGTTTGTGTAATCACTTAGCTTCTACAGCAAAAGGAGAGGGTTGTGTAGACAGTGGAGACAGAGGATGGCAGCTAAATCTTCAGATATAACTGCAGCAATATTTTCTATCTCACATATTCTTCCAGCTTGCTGTCATATGCTCATAAAGAGGCTAAGTTTTAGTCATATCTACTGAAGTGGGCTGTTAGCCAAACTCATAGAATGAAGAAGTAAGACTAACATACTTTTTGAAGCTGAGTCATGAAAGACAATACAACTTCTACCTGGCAGACTTTCTCAATACTCTTGAATTGGAAACTTAGCTCTCAGGCAAAAGTTAGAATCCTACTTGAAGAGACACTAAATCCATGATCTGACTTTTAGTTGAATATCTAGATGACTATGCTCTCAGCATTGTGAATGAGTAATAACTCTGTAAAATATACTTTACAGATAGCATATATCAGCATTTATCAGTACATTGATTAAGTTACATATTTTAGAGCATAGTGAATTAATTATTGTTTTAATTTGGTGAAGTAGAAGATAATTTGATACTCAAATGAAAACCAGTACAAGGAACAAGTAGAAAATATCCAGTGTGTTTGATGATGTGACATTACCTTTCACATCTTTCTTTAACTGTATTGTGTTAGTTATTTTGATAGTTAGTGGAGCAAAATATCTGACAGAAGCAACTTAGAGTACTAAGAGGTTTGTTTTGGCTCATGATTTCAGTATTCTTTTAGTCCATGATGATGATGAAGTCCTGATAGAAAACACATAATAGAGATGGTGATAGTGGAAGCTTGAAGAGGCTATATTCTCACAGTGGAAACAGGAAGCAGAGAATTATATCAGAAGCAGAGAAGCATTATAACACATAACTGATTACTCACAAATCACCTATCTCTACCAGCCACCTCCTAAAGATTCCACAGTCTTCAAATATAGTGCCACTGGCACTGAACATATGGCAGACATTTAAATTCAAATCATAACATGTATCCTAAAAGTTGGAACACTGACTCAAATCAACTGAGATCTTTCTTCATCTCTAACACCTTGCACTGACTTATCATAGCAGTCAGTATTTTATTTTAATCAATGGTGTGTTTTCTTTGAGGGTAGATACTGAGACTTATTTCAGTCCTAGTGTGCAAATTTGAGTCTAAATAGAATACAAATTAAGTATATATTGGTTAAATAAGTAAATGCACCTGTCCAATTTTTTGCTTTGATTTTGTCAATTTAACACATGATATGATCATCTGAGAAGAGGGAGTCTCCAATGAGAAAATCACTCCATAAGATTACGCTATAGGCAAGCCTATGGGTCATATTCTTGATTGGTGGTTGATGTGGAAGGGATCAGTGATCTGTAAGCAGTATCATCCTTGGGCAGGTGATACTGGAGTGTACAGGAAAGCAAAATGAGCAAATCAGTAAGTAGCATTCTTCCATTGCCTTTCCTTCAGTTACTGCTTCTAGGTTTCTGCCTGGACTTCCTGGCCTGACTTCACTCATTAATGGCATATGACCTGAGAGTTTCAAAATGAAATAAACTCCTTTCTCCCCAAGTTGCTCTTGGTCCTACTTTCATCACAGCAGTAAAGACTCTGGGATTTTCCTCCCAGCTTTAATGTTCTAAGAACTTTTATTGGTTGTCATTCATAGCTCCAGGATAGCAGGTTAAGAAGCAGTTGTGAACAGCACCACAGCATGAGTTTGTAGTTTAGAGAGTTTCCCTCTATAATATATAAGCTTTTCAGATTGCCTTGTGTGACATTACTATCATTTTTGCAGATGCCAATAAAAATGATTTTGCTGTCATTAAAAATGATTTAAAAATGTGTATTTTTATGAAAAGAAACAAAAAGAAAGAAGGCTTAAAATATTACTATTTTGAAGGACAGGTATAGGAGTAAAAACTAAAAGAATAGTGGAGGGAAAGTTTTGACAGCCTCACATCTGAGCAGGAACATTGCAAAGGGAATAGAGAATGGATTTTTAAAGTCAGAATTGAATTTGAATTTTCAGTCATTACAAGTTGCCAGGTAAGTTATTCCCAGTGTTCTTCTTTAAAAATGAATGAAATAGTAGTCTTATAAGGAGCAATAATGACACACATATTCTATAAAAATGCATAATATGTGATATATGGAGAGACTAATAGTTATGCTAATTCCCTGCCCCAATAATTTAAATCAATCACTACAGCCTCTATTATGAAATAGCACAGGTAGTGAAATGAAAAGAAAAGGGAGAGATGTGAGAATCTTGTTACCATCCTGAATCTCAGTGTATTACCTGCTGGGCTACAGCGGTTGTCTAATACTTGGTACCCTCAAATCTAAGACATAGGCTATATCATATCCTTGTGCACAAACTGCACTTACCTGCAGACAAGCAAATCCCCCTTAATATTCTAGACAAAAGAAATAAAAAACACATAAAAATACAAAAATTCTAGGGTAACAAGATGATGGGAACACTTCCGTTTGCTAACTCATGACTGCAGACCAGGAAGAAAAACGAAAAGAAAGGGGTGACAATATTAGTGGTGGGAGGGATGAGGAATATAAATATGTTTGAAAAGCCACGGGGGGGGGATTATTTTATGTTTGTTTAAAAGTAAAGACACCACATACAAACTCTCTATTCAGCCAGATTTTCCACATCCTTCTGCAGGGTCTAGCCAATACAAGAAGAACAAAAAATGCCAAATAGACAAAATAAAAAATGAAAATCCCCATAGCATGTCATAGGTAAACATTAAGTATGAAAAATAGAGAAGTGTATTGAAAGCTGTGGGATGAAAAAATAAACACACACAAGTCACATACAAAAGAAAACTCATCAAAAGAACAGCTTCAGAAAATCCTGAAGTAATGCATGCCAAGTCCTAAAATACCATAGCAGTCAATGTAGACTAATATATCCAGATAAATTATCCACCACAGTTGAAGAAATATGCCCAGGATGAAAACAGCTTTAAAAACTATGTATACAACAAACCAAACCTAAAGAAAATATAGGAAGCAATATTTCCAGATGAAAAGGGGAATGTGTATAGCCAAGAGTCAGTGGAAAGAAATATAAAGTCCTAAACAGAACATACCATTGAAACCACAAACATCAAAAATTCAACAATATGGTGACCACAAGTAATAAAAACCTTATCATAATAATTTTAAATATTAATGTCCTCAATTATTCAATCAAAAGGCACAAGCTGATTTGGAGGATTGAGAAACAAAGTTCACTTATCTTTCATGAACATGAAGCATATTGTACAAGACAGGTACCATTTTAGAATAAAAGGATGGGCAGAAGAATTCAAACGGGACCAGAAAGCAAGCAGATGTCATTATCCTAAAGTCTAATATTGAATAAAATAGACTTGCACCTAACTAACACAGATCAGAAGAGATAAAGAAGGATACTTCATTCTAATCAAGGGAATGGTTAACAAAGATACTATGACTGTAAACATATAAGCACCCAACTTTGTTGAACTCAATTTTACAAATGTACATATTAATAGTAGATAATCTTAGTACCACACTTTCTCTAATAGGTAGGTCATCTGGAAAAAATAAAAAGAGAATCATTAGAATTAAATGACATGATTCATCAAATGGACTTAATAGTTACCTACAGAATATTAAACCCAAACCCTAAATAATGCATATTCTACTCAACAGAAGCTTTTATAAAATAGACCATGTTATGGGACATAAAATAAATCTTTAAATTCAAAATGGTTGAAATATTTATATATACTATCTAGCCATAGCACAATAAAACTTAAAACTTGAAAATAAACAAATCACTAGAAAGCTCCACAAACTCATGGACATTTAACAACTCATTACTGAATGATGAATGGGTCAAAGAAGAAATCAAGAAAGGAATAAAAAAATGTTCTGTTACTAATTGAAAATGAAAATACAATACAACAAAACATCTGGAATACACTGGAAACAGTCTTACAAGAGAATTTATAGCTCTAAGTGCCTACATGAAAAAAAAAACAACATAGGAATGAGTGCAAATGAATGATTCAATGATAAAGCTCAAAAATTTGGAGAAAAAATGAACAAATTAAATCCAAACCTATTCATTGTATGAAGTAAACAAACCATACCAAAAATTATTGAAATATAAACAAAGAAAAGAAGATGAAGAACTTATGAAACTAAGAGCTGGTTGTTGAGAATCAGGGAGTCTGCATGGGTCTAACCTTGGCCTTCTGCATATATGCTATCATTGTATAGCTTGGTCTTTCTTGTGGGACTCCTAACAGCAGGAGTCTCTGACTCCCTGTCTGCTTTTGGGACATTTTTCTTCCTACTGGGTTGTGTTGTCTAGCCTTAATATGAAGGGAGGTACCTAGTCTTATTGGACCTTGATATGACATGTTTGTTTGATATCCCTGGGAGGCCTGCCCTTTTCTGAAGCAAAATGGAGGAGAAGTAGATAGTGGGGGGAGGGGCAACACAGGAGGGGAGGAGAGAGAGGAAACTGCAGTTTGAATATAATATATGAGAAAAGAATAAATTAAAAAGATAAAAAAAGAGGTGGTTCTATGAGAAGATGAACTGAATTGGAAGATCATTGGCCCAAAAAAAAAGGAAGAAAGAAGAGAGAAAGAAAGAAAGAAAGAGACCTAAATTAACAGAAATGAACAGGGAAACATTAAAACCGACACTAAAGAAATTCAGAATATAATAAGGGAATAATACTTTAAAAACCTGTACTCCATTACTTTGGAAAACCTAAAAAAAAAAAAAATGGATGAATTTCTAGATTCAGCCAAACCAACCAAATTAACAGAGAAGTAAACAACCTAAACAGACCCAGAACAAAAGAAAGGATGGAGATAGTAATAAAAAGTCTTCCAATTAAAAAACAACCAGGGCCTGATAGGTTCATTTGGTGATATTTTGTTTGTGCTCTAACAAATGAAGCTTTCCTGGAGATCAGAGTAAGGAGCTAGCCATTAGTTAACCATAGAGGTCAGGCAATGGTGGCACACAACTTTAATCCCAACACTTGGGATCTCATGCCTTTGATCCCAGTACTTGGGAGGCACAGACCTTTAATCCCAGCAATAGGGAGAAGGAAACTGGAAGTGATATGTATGGGCAGAGAGAAAAATATAAGGCGGGCAGAGACAGGAGCTCAGCTGTGGAGTTGGCAAGGTAAGAGGTGGCTGTGGCTTTCTCCTTTGTCTCTCTGATCTTTCTGCATGTACACCAATATCTGGCTCTGGATTTTTATTGTTAAGACCAATTAGAATTTGTGCTACATGTGGCACCCAACATAGGGCCCAAACTCATGACCCTGAGATTAAAAGTCATAGGCTCTACTGATTGAGAATGTATGGGGCCAGAAGGACAGAGAAGAAAATTAAAGCCATATGTGACTAACATATCAATGAATTTATGGGGACATGATTTGTTACACCAATAGAATACCCAGATTAACATTCCTCCAATCCATAAATTAACATATGTTTCTGGGAAAAGTATTAGAAGGTATTATAATGAACAGTCCCTGGCCATTCAGGTTGTACATGAACAGGGCCCAATAATCTTTCAAAGGCACCAACAGCCCCACCTTTAAAATGGTTGACAGAGAAACCTATATGGGTTGAGCAATGTCCTCTAACATCGGAGAAACTATAGGTCTTAGAACAGCTGGTACAGGAGCCGCTAAATGCTCAACATATTGAAGAATCAACCAGTCTTTGCAATTCTCCTGCATTTGTAATTAAAAAGAAATCTAGAAAAAACAGAGAATGGTAGCAGATCTAAGAGCTGTTAATAAGGTGATTCAGCCAATGGGCTTTCTACAGTCTGGAATTCCTTTGCCTGGTCTGTTACCTAAAGGATGGCCTCTTATAATTATCAATTTAAAAGATTGTTTCTTCACTATACCTTTACAAGAAAAAGACACTTTGCCTTCAAAGGTGCCTACTTACAGTAGTTCTAGCCTGTTAAGAGATATCAGTAGAATATTCTCCCACAGAGAATGTTAAATAGCCTCACCCTGTGCTAATATTTTGTACAACAGCTGTTGGAAATAACACATAAGCAATTTCCTCAATCTGTATTTTACCATTACATGGACGACATCTTACTAACGGATTGAAATGTAGATACTTTAGAAAAAAATTTTTGAAGAAGTAAAGAAAATTTTGCTTTTTTGGGGGGAAGACAAATTCCTCCTGAAAAATGCAAAGAGGAGATTGGACTAGTTATTTAGGATATGAAATAGGTCTACCAAAAATTAGACCCCAAATGGTGCAAATTAGGAGAGATTGATTACAGACTCTTAATGACTTTCAAAGATTGCTAGGAGATATTTCCAATCTATGGCCCACTATTGGGCTAAAAAATGATGAACTGAGTAATTTGTTCAAAACCTTAAATATCAACAAGGACTTAAATAGTCCTAGAGAATTATCAGCTGAAGCTGAGAGAATTGGCTTTGATGGAAAAGAATTGCAGGATGTACATGTGTATTGTTTGGATCCAGAGCNTGACTGCATTCTGTTTATTTTACCCTCTATGAATTCTTCTACAGGAATATTAATGTAAAGGGAAGATATTTTCTTAGAATGGATCTTTTTACCACATAAACAGAATAAAAAATTAAAAACTTATGTGAAAAAAGGTCTCTGAGTTGATTCAAAAAGGACTTTGTCAATTAGCAGGAATGGACNCAGCAGAAATTGTAGTGCTTTTTACTAATGATGAAACTGACAAATTATGGGTAGAAAGTAAACCTTGGCAAAGAGCTTGCAGTAATTTTTTGGGAGAGCTTAACAACAAGTATTCCAAAAGCAAGTGAATTAAATTTACAAAAACAACTAATGGATTCTTCCTCATACTGTATGGGGAACATCAATTTTTGGAGCACCAACATTTTATACTAATGTAAATAAATCAGGAAAGGCAGGTAATAAATTAGGAAATTTAAGTAAAGTGGCTCAAAGCCCTTGTGATTCTGTCGAAAAGTCAGAATTAAATGCTATTCTGATGGTATTAATGGATTTTACAGAACCTCTTAACATAATTACTGACTCTCANTATGCAGAAACAGTTGTCTTAAATTACTGAATTTATTCCTGGTGAGTCAACTTTGTTATTTATTCAGTTACAAGAAATAATCAAGAATAAGAATCATCCCTTATATATGTTAGCATTTAGGCATCTGTACTGGCCTGATCTTAGGGTCCTGACAGAATATACCTCAGCTGCAGCCACTAAGAACACGCCCTGTGTTCATTCACTATGTTTCCTTATAAATGGCAGACCTTATGTACTTCCTGTGTCTTTCTCTTCCTTTGCTTTTGCCCCCAGAGACCAGTCTCTGCCTCCTTCACTCCCATCCCCTCAATAAATCTCCTATGTGGGCCCTGTTGTATGGATTGACTCCTTCATGCTACTTTTAAAATACATTTGGTGCTGTGACTCAGATAGACTCTACCTGCAGTCTGAGACGTGCCCGAACCCTGGAACCTGGTCTGCCTGCGATAGCCCTACTTTCCCACCTAACGGATTGCTATGACTTTCCATTCAACACCTACAATTAGTAAGCCCCCCTTCTTCACTTCTGGCCATTTCCCATGAATGAGGCTTCGTTTCTCAAGCACAGTCCTCACCTTCTGGCTTTTCTCGGAATCCTGGTGGTAGATGACTATGTCTCACTCAGCTCTTAGTCCATCACTGTCTGCTTTTTTGGATGATGGCCCACTAAGCAGCTTCTGCCTCCTCATCAATCCTCGCTGAATTTCTGGGACGAGAGAGATTCCAGCACTTGGATCTTCTCTGCCTCACTCATGGAAAATGCATCTACCACGATACCTACCACCCGACTTAAGGGCTAAACTTATCCGACTTTGCCCCAATATCCCTTAGATATCAATTCAAATGACCAATTACCAGTACCCCATATCCTGGTATTTCAAGGGATCTTTGCAATTTCTGCCAGCGATCCAATAGATAGAAGGGGGTACCCTATTTTCAAGCTTTTTCTAAGACCTTCTCTCTTCTTTCTTCCTGTTCTACTCAGTTCCTGCTAGCTACAAAGCCTGCTGTTGTGCCTCCCTTTTATGGTGCATTTCCCCTGTCCAGCCTCTGCCAAAGCAGTTTTATTATCACCTGTCTTGAGGTCCTTTTCCATGGCATCTGCACCCTTTAAAAGTACCTGCCAAGCAGAACTTCTTCTCTTTGCCTCATCTCTTGCCTTTTATTCCTCTCCTTGCCTCTAATTCTCTCTCTTGGCTCTTTTTTTCTCTCTTGCTTCTCTTTCTCTCGTCTGCCTGCCTCTCTCCAGTCTCCACTCTGATGCAGCCTTTCACTCTTTCACTTTTTGGCTCTCCTCCTCCCAGTGAACCCCTTGCACTAACTCTGTTGTGTGTGGTGTGTTTGCTTAGTGGCATACCTTGGCAGGGTCCAACAAAGGTAAGCACTTCATGCTAGGACCCTAACCACCGGCTCCACTCACGGCAGATCTGTTCTCTTCCACCTACAACAAATCTGCTTTTTCATTCACTGACAGCTTTGTTTTCTATTCAATACCAACAATTGGGTCTCTAGTGCCTCTGACCATTCCCCTAGATGTAAAGCTTCATTTCTTCGGCACAGTCCTTTTCTTGCCTTCTGGCTTTTCTTGAAGTCCTGGTACCATGAGACTGTGTCTCCCTCTGACTCTTAGCCCTTGGCCCCTGTTCTTGCATGATGACATACTGAACAGCTTATGCCCACTTAATCTGATCCTCCCTGGATCCCTGGGACACCAGAACATTCAAGCCTTTGGATTTTCTCTCTGCCTCATCCTTAGAACTGTTCATACACCTTTTAGCTCCCATTGTGATGCCTTTTGGAGACCCACTGACCATTCTTGGACCAGGCAGTTGGGGAACTGAGAAAGAATTCTCCACTTTCCTTTTTCTTTTCTTTGCTCCAAGACCTGCTTGTGTCTGTCAGCTCTCCCTCTCTATATGTTCTGTCTGTTTGATGTAACATGTGAATCAGCAAATGGAGAAGCCAGCGTCAGCTTGCTCAGCACACACCAGTTCTCCCTTTCTATTTACTCAACTCCTGTTTAATTCTGTATGTGCATGTAACTATTAACAGCAACCATGGGGCTCTCCTTCATCTTGTCTGGTGACCTCATCATGATTTCTTGTGAGCTCCAGGGAGTCAACTTGGATTCACCTGAACAGCATCTTACTAGGCCCAAGTGGTACCAGATGGTTCCACAAAGCCTGGAAGTGAAGTGAAATAGTCAGCTACCCTGGGATGTGGCTAGCGCCCTAGTTTTCTCAGGTCTCCCAAAGGTGATCGATGCCCCCCAGGCCAGCAAGAAGCAGTCTCGAGAACATGGTGCATCATCCCCACCTCACTTTCTACCCCTTTCTAACTCCCTGTCTTTTTATAAAAAAACCAAAATGGTTGAATGTTAGCATTTAGGCATCTGTACTGGCCTGACCTTAGGGTCCTGACAGGATATTTATACCTCAACTGCAGCCACTAAGAGAACCCTCTGCACGTTCACCATGTTTCTTTACAAAAGGCAAGCCTTGTACACCTCCTGTGTCTTTCTCTATCTCTTCCTTTGCTGTTGTTTCTACCCCCTTTTCTTCCCCTTCACTCCTGTCCCCTTAATAAACCTCCCACATGGGCCCTGTTGTATGATTTGACTCCTTCGCACCACTTTTAAAATACAACAATATATAAGATACAACTGATCCCATACCGGTCTGCCAGGCCCTCTAGCACAAAGTAATGATGAAATTGATCAACTATTGATAGAACATGTGCTGGAGCCCTTAGAGTTACATAAAAAATACCATGTCATTAGCAAGGGTTTGAAAAAGGATTTTTTCCATCACTTGGCAACAAGACAAGGAAATTGTAAGGAAATGTCCTACTTGTTCTTTATACAACTAAACTCCACTACCTGCATGAAGTAACCCAAAGGATACTCAAAGGAATGAAATCTGGCAGATGAATGTGTTTCATTTTGTAGAATTTGGGAAATTAAAATATGTACACCACACCATTGATATCTATTCAAGATTTCAATGGGCAACTGCTTTGAGTTCTGAAAAGGCTGATTCTGTAATCACACATTTGCTAGAATTTATGGCCATCATGGGAATACCTGTACAAATTAAGGCTGACAATGCTCCAGCATATGTCTCNAGTAAAATGAAATAATTTTTCACTTATTACATTATAAAGCCTATTACAGATATACCACAAAATCCTACAGGGCAAGCAGTTATAGAAAGATCAAAGTGAACTCGAAAGGATATGTTAAATAAACAGAAAGGGGTAATAAAGAAATAGATTGCATAATGCTTTATTTTCTAAATGCTAATGAGAAATGAATGACAGCTGTGGAGATATGCTGGATAATAGAAAAAACTATGGAATTAAATCAGCCTGTATACTTTAAAGATGTATTGACCTCAGAATGGAAACCAGGATATATGTTATGTTGGGGAAGAGGTTTTGCTTCTGTTTCCACAGAAGAACAAAATGTATGAATACCATCAAAATTGATAAAAGTTTGATTTGAACAAGAGAGACCTCTTAATTAGAAGAGATGATAGTTCATCGAAGAGCACGGCCATTCTATCTAAACTAGCTTTAAGACTAACAAATGCTTTTTATTTGATCAGATGTAACTTGCCAAAAGGGAACCTCCACCAAATTAGGGTTGGGGAAGAATTTTGTTTTCGTCTTTTCAAGAGAATGAAGGCGTCCAGCTAAGGAATCAAAAGACCACTGGACAAATGAGGCACAAATGAAGAAAAAAGACAAATCATCCAGAAAAAAATGTCCCAAGAAAAAGAATAAATTTGCATATTGGTTTATCACATCTCCAACAGAATAAAATTTCATAAATCTTCCTAAATGTTTGTTTCTGCTGTTCTCTACAGACATATAATGCAAATGGTCATTTTGCAGGCCCAGTCCAATTGAAAATTAAAGATGACTTTGGGGTTGGAATGTGGTTCTCTCCTTCTCTAAACCCATGCATTCTTTGTTAAAGTAAAATCCAAAATCTCTGTCTCATGTCACAAGAGCCACCTGATATAGGACTGAAGAAAAACCAAAATTAGGGACTATTTTATTTCCGCTAATTTCATAATCCTTTGGGTTTATTTTAACTCTTTAAAGCTTTTCTTAAGGTATAAATATCTCAAAATTTATAAGATTAATATATATATTAAACTTTTTGTCATAATATTAATAGTCATATAGAGTACTAACTAGTTCTAGAAAAAGGCTTCATCTAGCTTCCTGTACGTGATTTCAGGTTTGAGTCTCTATCAGGTAACTAGGAATTAAGTTTTGTACTCTGAATGAACATAACAAATGTTGATCCTTTAACTTCTTTGAATTATGATGCATATGACCTTTAAAATGTATAAGTTTTCTGCAATGAACCATGATTACACCAACAGTGACCTTTGAAATCTCCAAAAGGATGATGAGGCCCCACAACAATGATTCCACTAGGATTATGATAACATCGCTAAACTGACAACCACCACCCAAAGATCAGCTTTGGACTACAAGCTGCTCAGGACAATTTGAAGGTAGCTAGCTGAGATGATCCAGCCTCACAGACTACTCTAGCCAGGACTTGAGACAAGCCCTGCATTTCCCATTACACAGAGACTGGACAACAAATGATACAGCTATCTCTCCCAAGACTTGACAATTAAATATAAATATTTTTCAGGGGCCCCTAAAAATGCCATCACCCCCAGACAGCAAGAAGTAATTTTAAGGACATGACACCCATATTCTCAGGAGGTGGGGTGGGTGGTTTTTGGTGGTTCAATGGGTTATGGATATTTCTCATCATTTAGGGTGGTTGGTTACAAGTTGTTATTGGTAATGGTCAGGGGAAAAGTTGAACAAAGGAGATTAGATTCAGAGTTCTTTTTTTGAAAAGAAAAAAAGGGGAATATAGATATAATAGGATAAGGGTAGATTATTGAATCTACTTTTAACCAAAAGAGCAATGAATTGTCTTAAATATTTTACTTTGATATGGATCTTTGTATATTGATACAAATTTAAGATTATTTTTGTTAGAACATGTCNTACATGTTTCTAATTTTTTTCAAGATATTGTACCTATATAACTCATTTAACAATGTAATGTAAATTTTTAGTCTTTGAAAGTTATTATTACATACTTAATTAGGATATAAGAAATGCAAGGTTAGTAGTTAGTCATCTATTACAATCAAACTTGTAGTCATATTAGGTATATTTTCAAAGTCAAACAAAAATATATTTTAGGTAGATAGGTCATATTCAAACACTTCAGAAACCTACAGAATATGGCATTAAGATGTTTTAATAACATAGGTTCTTTTTTATGACAATGAGACATATCTGCTCCTGGCAGTACCAATCTACTTTGGTAAAGATGATAGGCATCGAAGAAACTCCATATGGAGTTTGCTTTCTTTATGGCAAAAGTTAGTCACTGGGCAAGAAAATGCCCTTGCCTTGACTGCTGAATCTAGATATGGCCTTCTGCTTTTCTTTCATGCTTTCCCAGATATAATTCATAGTATGTGCCAGGCAATTGTGCTTAAATTGGTCTTCCGGAGAAAGTTCTGGGAAAGGGCTGCTCTGCTAATATTTAGTATGGGCTTACTGATGTTCGTTTACATGTTTTCCTGATCATGCTTTTCTGAACTCAAACAACCTTCTATAGATCATTGCTTCCTTTGTATCATTTGCATATAAAAGTACACTGAAATGGAAGTAAGTTTGTGTAAAGCATTAGACTGTAGTCTACCCCATTCTTGCAGGTCCTCAGATCCAAGGTCTAGCAGACAAGATCTGCACAGGTTGGCTGAAAAGTTGAAACACAGCCACCAATATTTTTGTGGCAAGAGTGAAGAAGGTTGAATTTCACAATTAGAAACCCTCTGTGACTGCTTATCCAAGCTGTCTCCAAAACCAGAGAATATCAGATTCTATTGTGTTCTCTGTAAAATGTTTCATGGTATCTCTGGCCTAAGGGTCCAAAGTCATTTTGAAAAAAAATGCTCATTAATTTGTCAATATTACATCTCTTCTCAGGGCTGAGTTACTCATACCTAGAAGAAGTTTCTATGGTGTCATAAATCATCAAGAATATTATCCACAATGCATGAACTATGGACCAATAGCAGTAGAGTCCCCAGGGTACTGGACTGGGCTCTCTGGATACTGGAGACAGGGGTTTAGCTTGAACTCTTTAGGGGGCCCCCAGGAGGTGGGATCGGGATCCATCCCTAGTGCATGAGCTGGTGCAGCCTAGGCACAGGGAGGAGGGTCTTGGACCCGCCTCAAGTGAAAGTACCAGGCTCTGGAGACTCTGCATGGGAGACCTTGTGTGGGAGGAAGTGGGATTCGGGTGGGTGGGTTGAGGGACAAGGCTGTGGGGCGGGAGGAGGGAGGAGGGAGGAGAGGGGGTTCTGTGGTTGGTATGTAAAATAAGAAAATCTTTAAAAAAATAAATATATATATAAAGAATATTATATATATATTAAATATATATATATAAAGAATATTATCCACAGGAAAAATGAGAAGTTTCTCAAAAAGAGAGCATTCTCTATCACAAACAACTGGTCAAATAGAAGGGAACTCTCTAATGTACTTCAAAGAAGTGAAGTTACTGAATCTTCACACCATCTTTAGTAAATAGATAAAATTGTTCCCATTAGTCTGATGGAGTTAGTGTCAAGAAAATATTCTAAAGAAGGATCTTTCAGCTTCAATCTGATTATGTTTAAGGAAAGCAGGAGCAGGG
Source organism: Neotoma lepida (assembly GCA_001675575.1). Lineage (NCBI taxonomy): Eukaryota > Metazoa > Chordata > Mammalia > Rodentia > Cricetidae > Neotoma > Neotoma lepida. The sequence goes on from LZPO01076887.1 coordinate 22,369, forward strand.
AAGAGTATCTCAGACGCAGGAAATAGCATGTTACCCCCTGAAAGAATTGCCAAAGGTCCATTATGACAAGCACAGAAAGTAACAGGGAATAAGGCATGAGATTGGGTTTGGGACTGCAGAAGATCCACATAATATGTATTATTGAGTGCAGTTGTTATCAGCTTTGCCTTAAGTTTGCCTCTAAGGATATACATTGTAGTCTTACATTAAAGGAAAATTCGAAAAGTACAAAGAAACACATCAAATGAGATTGACTGGTGTGATTCATGTATGAGCTCATTTATTTGATGATTTAAATACATGTTACGTGTAACACATTGCTGTAGGCTGTCTCACTTGAATGTCAGGACAAGTATTATTATTATACTCACCTTATAGAGCAGAAAATCAAGGTAAAACGAGAACCTTCAACANGCCTGAAATCACACCATTGCAAGTTATGAAGACAAAACAAATGTAGGTATTGCCTTTTTTTTTCCTGCTCCAAGTATTTTACTTTTTTAAAGTTTTTTTTTAAGGAATTTTTTTATTCATTTTACATACCAACCACAGATCCTCCTCTTTTCCCTCCTCCAGCCCCTTCAGCCTCCTCCCACAGCCCACCCCCCGATTCCCTCCCCCAACACATGTAGGTATTTTCAATTTTACTTTCCTATTTTAAACTAGTTGATTGGATAAGTTGTCTCTTAGCAGAGGATAGCATTGGAAAATGTTTACAATAATAGTAAGTGTGTTTTGACAGTGAAAGGAAGCTGATTTTGGAGAGTTATTTAAAAAGAGAGAACGTGTTCCCCTCAAAAAAGCAGTTGTGGTCTTGAGGCATATGAGTGCATACAAAGGTGAGATGAGATCCCAAACCTGCATTTTTAAACTACTCTGCAGCAACTTCAGGTGTGAGACTAATTAAGGTAAGAAAAGATTGTAAGAAATTGTGTAAGAAAAGATTCAGTCAAATATGTTCTTGAACCTTTGGGAAGGAGAATTATATTTTCCCCCCTTTGGAACTTCTTAATGGCCCTTGAAGAAATTGTTAGTAACTTTCTCAAAAGTAATTGATATCAGTACCTATTGTTATTTTTAAAAAGAATTTATTAAATAATATGATGTATGCCATATAGTGTACAATGCTAATCTCAAAAATTTAAAAATGTGATTTTACATTGGTGAAAGTGGTTATAATATTTAGTGAAATTCTATGATTAACTTTTGATAAATATCTCTTCGAGGTATATGTTCTTTAAGGTATTGAAGTGTTTTTTTATACTAATTTTTTTGTATTTATGGGGAATATCTTCATTATTACCTTAGGGTAATATTTGTGCCCTCATGATAATCTAAGCCTAAGTAAAAATCCCTTTCCTCTCTACATGTGTTTGAACAGCTGTGGATTATACTGGGATTTAATAATGCCTTCACTATTTTATTACCGTGTGTTTTCAGAAGTAGATGAATTTGGCTCAGGAGGAATTCAAANTGGAATTTAAATCCAGGGCCCAGAATCTTTTTTCCCAAAGCATACAGTCTTTGTGTCAGAACAAGGTACCCATGTGCAAAGATGAGCAGAATGAGGAGAGGATAGAAAATCTGGCTTGTGGAATTAGCAACAACAAACAATGAAAATGCAAACAGAGCAAGACAACAAAGAGAATTTACTGAATTGTAATTTCTTTTAAAAATCTGTTTGGCATTTCCCTTACTTCTATTGTAGTGCTTTCTCCTTTTAGCCATGAGCATTGATTGTGAAAGTGATTGCTCCATATGAAAGATGAATATTTCATTAAGAAATAAAATTCTGTATCTTCTAGTTTATGGTACCTTCAAAGAAATCTAATAGAATGAATTGCCAACTTGATTTTGTGGGGTTTATTGTGATTGTTTACCCAACTCTTTAACTACTCCTATTGACAGAAAAGAATCCAATGCCTATATTTTGGCATTGAAAAACTCCTTTTAATATCCAATAATTGTTTTCTTTAATAGCTCCAATTAAAAATAATGTTTATAAGGATAAAGTTATAAAAGATAAAGAGTAACTCTTCTAAATTCATCTTTCTGAATGTAAATAATCATCATTGTTTCAACCAGGTGATATGAAGAAACTTTCATCAGGTGAAACACAGTATAAATGAATCATTCTTTGAAGTAGGAAAATGGAAATGGCAGTAGATACTTTTCCCCAGTGATCCATGGTAGATGTGATGGTAAATAAGATATGTCTTTAAATACAGATAGTCTTTATATCTTATACTCAAAAAGTACTACGAAACATTTATCACTTCAGTCCAGCAGTACTCTTAGGACATCAGAGTCTTCATAAACCTCACTTTTACAGTCAGAAAACTGAGGATCAGAGAGGTGAACTGACTTATTCAAGTTCACAGATTAGCATTTATACTCAACTGGATTAAGATCAGAGAAACAGGACCAACAGGACATATGCATGTAGATATTTAGTATAAGGAATGGGCTTAGATGACCAAGGTCAGTGACGATTGTCAACTTACAATTTGCAAGCTAGACACAAGAAAGCCAATGTGTAACTCCAGTCTGTCTGAAAGCCTGAGAACTAGAGGAGCTGTTGATTTAAGAGGTAGTCCAAATTCTTGGACTATGCAGTGTCCTAGTTCAACAGCCAGGCAGGACGAGTATGCTCTTATTGAGCCTGGTCATGTCTTCAGTTGACTGGATGAGACACCCACACCAAGAAGGGCAATTCATTTTACCCAGTATGTTAATACAAATGTTAATATAATTATCATCCCAAGTACAGTAAAAATGGTATTTGCCTAAATCTCATGACCTGGTCAAGTTCACACATAAAATTAACTATCACAAAGTCCTTCAGAGTTGAACTCCATCCTATGCTTGAAGTTTTCTCTCCTAAAACCATCTTTGAAACTGTCATTATTGCTTTTATCTCTACATGCCTTCAATATATACATTATATGAAGTAGGTATATATATATATTTATGTAGAGAAGCACCATTTATTCATATATATATATATATAAAACGTCTCTATGATACTTCTCTATATGACTGTTGCTTAAGGCACTCCACTCAAAGTTTTGTCTTGATATTAATCTTTTAATGCTAAACAAGGTTCAACTGTATTATTTAATGTTTCTTTAATTTTGCTTTATANTTTGCCATTAAGGGCACATATTAACATGTCTGCAAAACATTTTGACTGTCATACCTAAAGTGGTGCAGATAAAAACCTGAGGCATTTAGTGGGTGGAAGCAAAGGATGNTGCTTCACCAGGGCAAAATGATATGCAGCCCCAAGCATCAACTTTCTGAGGTTCAGAAACTCTGCTATGGTGTAAATGTTCTTATGATACATCATGGCTTTTGTGAGATCTATGTGTACTATAAAATGCACATAAAAGTTTATATGTACAGTATGTTTTCCTCCTTGGGAGTATCATGATTTTCTTCATTTTCAGTTTGTGGCTGACATGTCCCTCATGGAGTATGTGGCAGAGGGCACTTAGATTTCTTTTGTTTCTCTGCATTATAGACACTGGATGGTTAAAATCTAACTTCCTAAAATTCATTTATTATTGTACTGAAAATAATTTTTTTCTTCAAAGTGTATGTATTAGCATATTTAGAACTGAGATACAGGACTTGTTTCTGCTGCTTTGGTTGTTTTCTTTTAGTAAGGCTTATATAGTCATGTGTTGGTTTCTTTATTTCATTTCCAGAGACCAGTCACAGGCTTTATGGACTATAATGTACTGACAATGGTAGTGAAGGATGTGGTTTTTGTGATCTTGGATTACCATTATGAAAAAGTGATCTTCCAGAACACAGTGTTAGATGCAGCAATCACATATCCCAATATTTCTGATAGTGACAGAGAAAGAGGCTCTTGCAATAGATCATTTATTAGAAATTTCTCTAGATTTCAAACTGTAGGCCCAGATTCTAGTCCTCCACATCTAAAATTTTGAAAATACCTAAAGCCCTATATTAAATACCATTCTACTTAAATTATTGTCTGGTGATTATTTCTTGCAANTGAATCATTCTGAAATACTTCTAAAATAACTTTTTATTTGATTAAGGCTTGATAGAGCTGCTGAGCTATCTTTTTCACTCTAGAATAGTCATTTGTGAATTTCAATTAATGTGCACACGGATGACTAGACTGTATTTACGTGTGTGTGTGTGTTTGTGTGTGTGCATGCGCAGAATCAGTTCAGCTTCAATAGTGTTCAAGTTCTACCAATGACTATATGCTTTGTGCATCCTAAATCAGAAAATTCTATGGAAACAAAAATATGGTGGGACACCTCACACAGCCTTGAAGCAGGGGAAGGAGCTTGGATCTGCTTCTATTGAATGTACCAGGCTCTGATGACTCCCCACTGGAGGCCTTACCTTCTTGTAGAAGGGAATGGGGGTGGGTTGGGAGGAGAAGGTTGAAGGGTCAGGGGGAGGGAAGACGGGTATCTGTGATTGGTATGTAAAATGAATAAAAAAATTCTTAATAAATAAATAAATATGAGAGAGGAAACATTGACTCAGCATTTGATTATGATCTCAGCATNATTCCTTCATTCCAAGAGGTTTATTCCTCACTGCATACAGGGAAATTTTAACTTCTTTCCTAAGGTTAAATGACCAAGTAGTAGCCTAGTAGTATCGTATTCCAACAGAACACCTTTTTTGCTGAAGATTTTGTTTCTGAGAAAAGTATTTTCTGTTCTGGAATGTATAGACTAAATTGGAAAGTTTTGCAAATGTTTTTGATACTCTCAAGGTTGCCCCTAGACTCATGGTGCAGAACTAATTCCATTGGATCAGTGATTAGTTCTTCCTTTGGAAAAGCAAGAAAAATACTCATTAAATCTGTTTTGTACACACACACACACACACACACACACACACACACACACACGAGAAAGAATAAAGGAAGATATTTTAGAAAGTTAAGAATAAATTCACAATGCCCCAAAAATGTTGATTGGCTGGAGAAATAGTCATACATAAATTAATTAAAATTTACGTTTGTTTCTCTAGTCTGAAAATGGAAAACATGATACCTGTCAAGTCTCCTTGAATGAGGAACTAAATTAATAGTTTATTAAGCATACAGGCTATAACTTTTTGAATATGGAACTCAGTAAAACACCACAGTGGTAGTCTGCATCCCAAACATCACCACCATTGAGATAGAACAAGTTATTAAAATGAGTCTTACTTTATGCTAAGCTTGAACTTTGATAGGGACAACAATGGGAGGAGTCTGTAGATATTGGACAGAAAAGTTATTTGAAAAATACTGAAGAATAGATTAGATTCATAATTAATAAAAAATACATTTTCTTCTTAGAAGATGTTTGAATTAAAAGTGGGGCATGGGATAGGTAACTTTGTGGATACAGTGACATCACAGAGTAAAAACCTAAGAACCTGTTGTCTGTGAGAGAAAACAGAAAGGTGAATTGGCAACAGTCTAGTTCCTTTAAGCTTCTTTCAGTCTCTCTTGAGTTTCAGTGTTGTGACAGTTCAGTACTGGTTTTTGTTCTGATCCTCAGAAAATTTCAGAAAGATGTGAGAACACAAAAAAGGAAAGCCTTTACCCTAGGCTGACTTACCTTACTTCCACTTCCCAAATTCACGTTAGGTTCCTATTCCCACGGCAGTAATGCTAAGAACTCCAGAATATGGCTGCATTTGACATGAAGTTTTTTAAGACATACTTAAGATTAAAAGAGGTCTCTATGATGAATCCTTATCCAATGTTGCTGGGGTCTTTATACAAAGAAGACAATAGGCTGCATAATCATGTGAAGGTCCAAGAAGACTACAAGCCAGGGAGGGGCTACAGAAGTACCAAACCCTGCTTGCTTTCCTGCTGGGCACTGCTGCTCTCTATCCTTGTGAGACAGCTTGCCAGGTTGTTCCACAAAAAAATGCTTTTTCATCTGCAGAGTGGACTAGCTCAGTGGCTTTACTGTGCACTTGCAATTGGCAGATTTATGTCTTGGTGAGTTGAGCAGGTGAAGGTTGCATTGGATTTGAAGGAACAGGATTGTGCATTACTGGTTCATTAAGTTTGTAGAAGATATGACCATCCTCTTTTGATCTAACTTTTTGTACTTGAAAAGTTTATGATCATTTCATGTCTCTTTACTAAATTATAGCAAAACTAAAAGCAAACCAAAGCAAAACAAAATTACCCCAATAGATCCAGTGGATAACTCCTCATGTGCAGTCTTAGTTAAATTGTTGTAAATAAGTAGTCCTTGACAGAATATTCCAAGATCAACAATCTTAGCTAACTAAGTACATGGTCAAAGACGATAGTTGAAAAACAAGCAAGTCAGAAAGTGTGCCCAAATACATTCCCCCAAACACGATCCCTTTTTCTTTCAAGAAGAGAGCAGGAAACCACCACAGATATGGAGGTTAATGTGCTTGCATGTGAGTGAACAGATGGTGACTTTTTCTAAATATATGTTTGGTAAGAGAGGAGGAGGGGATTCATTTTGTTGCTGCTTTTACAAGCCAATTTTATTTTCTTTGGTTGAGTATGCCCATATACACCTTGACAGACATCTGTACAAACAACTTCCTTTGAGAGATTTAATACTTTATTTATTTGTTTGTTTGCTTATTTTGGTATCCTTGCAAATGGCCATCTAAAGGCACAATTGCCAAGCGACCCTCCATCCATAAAGCTTGTTGAAAGCCATGGGAAGGAAAGGGTTAGAAGCTTGGGACTAGGTCTTTAGGGCCTACTTGTGAGTCAGAAACCCCAGCTTGCCCAATCAGAGCAAGGTGAGTACCTGGTTAAACAACTAAAAATATTCCTATTTGTTTCTAGAAATTACATTAAGAAATTCGGTGCCAGATAGCAACTTAAGCTGGTCTTCCAGCTGAAATACTTGTCAGCCAGTTCTACACTTTTTTGAGCCCAGAGTACAGAGCAGAAGCTCATTAGTGTGTAGAAGCCACTATACGATGCCTTTTTTAGCAGCTAGCAGTTTATCAGTCAGAAGGAACGGTATAGATACAAAGGGGCTTTTTGAAAAATCCTTCCCTGTTTAAAGCTTTAACCTATTCCAACCTCTTTCCCTGTCCTTCACTTCCATCTATTGTTTCTGGATTACAAACTTTTCTGTTTCTTTGTGGTTACTATTTCAGAACAACCAAGATGGCTCTGTGTTTTGTTTTTAAGATGACTAGAACTTTTAAAGCAAATTAGCCTTCAGAGAGATCAGTGTCTAGTACATTTAAAAAATTTACTAGAAAGTAAGCAAGACTTTACATGGTAGATGATCTTTTTTGTCCATTTTTTTTTTTCTAAGCGAAGGCATCACATATACTCTTTGGTTTTCCCTGGATGAATAAGGATCAGAGAAGAAATATACATATATAAAACTATCCCAACTGCCCACACTTCAGTATAACTTATTTCTCCAAAGCACACATGCACACGTGAACATACAAAACACACATACTCACCATGTGCATGCTAAATCCACCAAGGAAAGAACCACCAAGGGTGAATTAAAGAGGCCTTTCCAGTGAAGAGGGCAGTGCTTTCTTTCTCGGATGTACATGCTTAAGCCATTAGCCATGTTAACGGAGTTGAGCAGCCACTAAGCACAGCTGTTTCCTCCAAATACTTGCTGATCCACACAATTTCTACAGAGATCTAACAGTTGTTTGGACTCATAAAGGACAATTGAAAAGATTGTTCTAATTCTGACTGGCACTGGAGTATAGGATTCTGACCTCCCTGGAAATGGCATTTTTCCAAGGAGAAAGATGGTAAATAGAATATTTCCCTCCCTTTTATGGCCCACAATGGCTGGATTGAACTATTTGGAGACTTGTTTCGTATTCCATCTTCCCTCCAAAGAGGCTGAGACATTACAACTCAGACATTACCATATGGCCACATTTTAAAATCATCTGAATAACAGAAAGCAAACAAGTACATGTGCTCTCTCTCTCTTTCTCTCTGTGTCTCTCTGTGTCTCTCTCTGTCTCTGTCTCTGTCTCTCTCTCTCTCACACACACACATACTTTTTGTTAAAATTCTAACAGGCTGAAAATGTAGTTTTAACTCAGTGGCTTCTTAGTGCAGTCTAGAACAAGCAGAGGATGGTAAGTTGTCATGTATTTCTTGGCACCATTAACATCCTTCCTAATAGCATTTGAAATCAACATGAGATATTAGTTATCATTTTTATTGAATGCAATGAGGGCTTAGACGGCTCTATTTTTAGAAAGTCCATTGTTTTACAAAGTTGTAAAATACATAATTGCTTTCTGTAATGGATCTGGATTCGATTTCCTTGTGTTTTTATTTTTTTTATTATATTACATTATGATCACAAAACCAGGAAAGAGGCTTTGCTTCTGGCTGCCTTTGATCCAAATGAGGCAGGTTCCTCCAAACTTTCCTCTCAAGTAGGTTTTGCTCTTGGACTCCTTGGTTTTGCCTTATCCAATTGTAGTAATAATCCTGATAGTTCAGTTTTGGGTGAATTCTATACCCTAAACATGTAATCATCCCCTATATTGAATCTTGTTAGATCGATTTATCTAGAAATATCTTACTTTTATATCTTCATTTGATAGTTTCCAATTTAATAGCCAGATTATTCTGTTTCTTAGCTATAATATCCTTTGACCTTTATATTCTTTAATGTATTCTGAACTGAATCTAATCTCTTTTGCTTATTGCAACAGTCTTGAGTAAACTTTTCANTACCATTTAATATCTGAATAATTACTTCTTTAACACTAGCAGGCCTTCAAGTTTCAGGAAGTTAGCTTTTATGAAACTAGAGATAGAACTGAGATGTTACATATCTCTAAATAAATTCTGTACATCTGGTTACTATAGAGTTGAGATAATCTAACACTACTTATGTTGTCCCTTGAATAAAAAACACAGGCCATGTTTAAAACCACCATTTTCATCAAAACAGATTTAGCATCCTTAGTGTATTTATCCCTCATCCCTCCCTCTCCTTCCATATTTTCTTCCTTACAAAATCAAAGCCCCTTTCTCCCTGTCTCCCTATTCTCCCTTTACATCACCTGTACCTTGCTACTGGCCTCTCGAGCCCTACCCTCAGTCCCTTTTTTACTTTCCTAGTTTTGATTTTCTCTTGTTTATACATTTACATCTTAATATCTGGACCTGGGGACTCCAGATGAGAGAGACCATGATACTTTTGCCTTTCATGGTCTGGGTTACCTCATTCAACATAATATTTCCTTGTTTCATCTATTTACTTATACATTTCATGGTTCCATTTTTCTTTACAGTTGACTAGTATTGCATAGTGTATTTGAACCACATTTTCACTATCTGTTGGTTATTTGAAAGACTCAGATTATTTGCGTTTCCTAGCTATACATTAGTGAACATTCAGCGGTTCAGGAATGAACATAGCTAAAGAAGTATCTGTGGAACAGGAAGTTGGGTCCTTTGGGTACATGTCAAGGAGTTGTGTATCTGGATCATTTAGTAGATGTACTTGTAGTTTTGGGGGAATTATCCACACTGACTTCCAGAGTGCCTGCACCAATTTGCAATCCTACCAACAGTGAGTGATTGTTCCTTTCTCCATATTCTCACTAGCATCTGTTATCAGTAGGTTTGCAGATATTAGACATTGGAACTGGGATGAAATCAAATTTCAAAGCCTTTTCATTTTAATTTTCCAAGTTGCTAAGGATAATGATTTGTTTCTCAAATATTTCTCAGCTATTTTTGTTTTTGTCCAATGAGAATTCTCTGTTCAGATTCATAGTCCATTTCATATTTGGATTTTTTAATTTCCTTTGACTGTGTGTTTTTAGAGTTGTGTGTGTGTGTGTTGGGGGCAAATCTTTTACACTTGATTGACATTTACCTCAGCTAAACAGAAATTTTTGGTTTTATGAAGACTCACTTGTTAATTGTTGACCTCAGTTCCAGCTACGTTTTCTCCTAGCAGTTTCAGTGTTTCACATTGATGCCTATGTTCCATTTTAAGTTACTTTTGTTCAGGTTGATAAATATGGATCTAATTTCATTCCTTTGTATGTGGACATCCAGTGTCCCAGTACCATTTGTTGAAGTTGCTATCATTTTTCCTATTATATTTCTTACATTTTTGTCAAATATTAAGTTTATAGTTATGTGTACTTGTGTTTGATTCTCCTATTTTGCTCCATTGTTCTACAAGTCTGTTTTGTGCCAGAAACATACTATTTTTATACTATAACTCAATAATACATCTTGAAACATGGAATTGTAATCCCCCAGCATCATTTTCCCCCTTAGGATTAGTTTAGCTATTGTTTTGGTTTTCTATTGTTTCATGTGAATTTTAGGATGATTTTTTTCATTTCTGTAAAGACTGTTAAGATGATTTGTTTTCTATCTATGTGAATAAAGTTGTAGATGTTTTTTAATATTGAGATTACATTGAATCTGCCAACTGCTTTAGGAAGAATGGTCATTTTCATATTACTATTTCACAATATATTTATGTTTTCTTATGTCTTAATCTCTTTCTTCAGATTTAAAGTTTTCATTGTAGAAGTCTTTTGCCTCCTTGGTTAGGTTTCTTCCCAGATATTTTATTTTCTTTGAGGTTATTGTAAATGAGAATGTGTTCACAATCTCTTTCTCGGTGTGTTTGATAATGGTATGTAGATTTTTCATCCTGCCTTCTAGCTAAAATTGGTGATTGTTTCTAGAAGTTTTCTAGTAGAATGCTGAGATCATTTATGAACATCATATTATCTACATATAGGGATAATTTGACTTCTTCTCCCATTTTTATCCCTTGATTGTTTTCTCATGCCTTATTACTTCAACTAGTGCTTTGAGCACAATGTTGAAAAAAAGTAGGAGTAGTGGACAGCCAAGTTTTTTCTTGAATTTAGTAGGAAATTTTGGACCTAGTCTCAATTTATGATAACATTGGCTGTGGGTTTTTCATATATATCCTTTAAGGTATATTCCCTCTAGCTCTATGGTCTCCAAGATTTTTTATCATAAAAGCATTTCATATATTCCCAAAGACTTTAACTACATCTACTGAAGTGATATTGTAATTTTTGTCTTTAAGCCTGTTAATATCATTTATTACATTTATTAATTTATATATGTTAAGCCATCCATGAATCTTTGGAGTAAAGCCAATCAGATGGTGCTTGATATTTTTCTTGATATGTACATGTATTCAATTTTCCAGTATTTTATCAATGAATTTTGCATCTATGTCCATCACAGATTTTGGCCTGCAGTTTTCTGTTTTAAATGTCTTTACCTGATTTGGGTGTTAGAGTAACACTGAATTCATAGAAAGAGTTTGGAAGAGCTACTTCCTTTTCCACAATTTTAATATTTTAAGAGGTAAAGGTGGTAGATCTTTGAAAGTCGGGAGAACTCTGCTGTGAATTTATCTGTGTCTGTACAGTTTTGTAGTCTGAACGCTAAAGCAATAATACCACTGTAAAACT